>JAHPZR010038784.1:0-15838 GCA_019787425.1 Platygyra sinensis | reverse complement strand
AAAAACAAACAGACTTATTCTAAGGGTGAAGTTGTGACATAACGGTAAGCCGATCGCACTAACTACGACCAAACGTCTTTTAGGGGGTCCACGAAGCTCCTTTTTTCAATTTCGATATCTATCTTCCATCGAAAGCTATTGAAAATTCAAGATCTTTCCTGAAAACTTTTACGCTTCTCTCTGCGGCAATGCTAGTATTCCAACTGACCTGTCAGCGCATCTAGCCTCGAGTCTTGACCAGATAACATCTTGTTGTCCAAACACCAACATGCCGAGCCGGCCTCCAGTGAGTGTTGTATCATACACATCACCTGACTCAGTCAACACTGTCTCACCTTGTTTGATTTGCACTCTGCAATAAGAAACAGCAACTCGGAAATGATCTATTCACGTCGTTGTCAGTACAGCCACTCTCTTTGGCTACCAGAAAACGCTAAGCCAGTAATTTCTTATAATAAAAACCTGTTTGTTTAAGAGTACAATTTTGTCTCAATTTATGTACTACGACAGGTCATCAAGGCTGTTATTTCACACCTGATAAGTCCTATGGAAGGTCTATGAGTGACATGAAAAGCGTAAGAAGTCTGATAGTTCCATCCCTCCATATTGGGATCCTGCCACAAGAGCTTAACCTGGAAAATGAAAATGATTATACCAGTAGGGTTTGCAAATGTTTGTATTTCCCTTCAGGGATATAAGTGTCATAAGTGAATTACTTACCTCGTTGGCTGTGTCTCCAGAGTGCCACAGTGCTTGGGCTAACGTGGTCCCAGGTCCCGTGTTGGAATCGACAAGCTTTAGAGAGAAACACGAAGCGAATAAAACCTCTAGTCAATGCAACGTCATGTGAGAGGGAAAGCTTGGGTTATTCCCAGAACTCCAAGGTATACTTTAGAGATAGTTCTCTACTTTCTAGCCTCTGCATAACTGGTTCAAAACAAAAGAGAGTGCCAGGAAAATGCTGGGAATCAGAAAAAAGTTGACTGAGCATTGCCGTCACGTAATACAGTTTAAAACTGACTGGTTCTGAGCGTGTCGAGAGCGCCTCAGGGTCTGACCTTTCAAAATGAGGAGTTTCCCACAGTGCTTTCGTTTGGTGTTACTTTTTACCATATAACAATTAAAATTTTTAGTTAAGAGTACTTAAAAAAGGAAGAGTGAATCAACAGACATAGACGAACAAATGGAAACAGAATGACTCGAAGTCTAACCAAGGTACACAAAATCATTACCTTATTTAGGAACTGTTGTGCTGTCGTTGTGGGGCAAATGAAAGACTTCGACCTTCCTAGCGTAAGCCCTTCGTCAAAGCTCTGATGAAGGGCTTAGACTCGAAAAGTCATTTCTACAAGCCCTCTGCGGTGTTTGGCTTCGAATTCATAAGTAGCTTAGTCCCTAACTACCTTGTTTCTTAGCAACGGACGCACCTTTAGCTGAACGCCTTTAATTCCTGCCCGATCATTCAACTCCTGGAAGTTGCTGTTTTCTCTTCTCCACATCACCACATAAAACTTGCGGTTTGATTGATAGCCAAAAACCACGCCCACATAGTCTGAGGCGTCTCTTCCTTGTATATAAAGTACTCCAGTGTAGTCCACTGGACCGTATCTGGATGTTCCTGGCGTATGCAAGAAACACGACACAAGTCAGTTTTAACGTAACATTAGTGCGACAACAGTCATCACTCCTCACGGGAAGATATGAACTCAATAAATTGGCCACGCTTCCAAATGTGTAGCTTCATAGCTCAGTTGGTAGAGCATCGCACCGGTATCGCGGAGGTCACGGGTTCGAATCCCGTTGAAGCCCTGATTTTTTCAGGCTTCTTCTTTCCAGTTGCTTAAACTGGAAAATTTACTGCGATGATCATTCTTCACTTTCAGTCAGCAACTGTATGTTAAACGAGACGATTTGTAATCCAACATTGCTGCGTTCAAAATCGATGTCGAACCTCCACAAACTACGCCCTACAATAATGATGATAATTTTCTATACTATTATTATATGGCTCTGTCTCACAAGGACTGGAAACTACCAAATTCATGAATTTGATTGGCTGAAATGGATATTGAATGCGGCATCCAAACCAGTAATGTTTTGAAGTGAAAAGTTGCAAACTACATGCAAATCATTGATCAGAAGGAATTTTGATTATGATGAACACTGTAACAATGTTGCAATAAAAATCGCCTCGTGTAACATGCCGTTGCCGACCGTTGCGGCAACAAAGTTGCGTGAAAAGCTGTCTCGCGTAACGTGAGTTAACAATCGGCATAAAAAACAGCGTTAACAATTTGCTCGTGTAACATCAAGTTAATGAGCAAGGGTTTAGTGTTACGAATGTATCTTGACAGGAGTAGCCACAACAATTAATTTTTAATCGTTAAGTTATGTACACTCAAAGACAAAATCCATGAGCAAATGTTTTGAATTTTGTTCTCTTTTTTTCCATTTAGCCAACGCACACGCAGCAAAATTCATTTTGAAATAATTTCTCGTAAAAATACAAACCGATCAGCATTGAAGGGTGCCTAGATGTAGTGCTTGTTACTTCTTCGACATCAATACCCTGAGGAGAAAAAAAGCTGTTCACAATACCGCTGTGTGATTATTAATAGCTTCCTGAAAAGTAGTATTGTAAACAGGGCTCCTAAGCCTAGTGGTCAATCACCTTATCTGTTTTTTGTAGCATACTACCCCTGGATGGCATGCTAGTCTATTGCAGGTTACTCCGCAGCATTCTGTTACGCTGCGAAAAACAATTCACCCCTACCCAGCACCTTTTCCTCTTATCAATAGGAGAGAGGCGCAATATTTAGTGCCTCAAATTCCGAATTGACCGTTCCGGTGACTTGGAGCCAAGCCGGGGTGACCGTGTTCCTTGTACGGACACTTTACTATCACAGTTCTCTACTCTGAGATTGTTATTTCTCTCCTTATGTTTTAGAACTGCCTTGCTTAAGCATTGTCGGTATATCACTATGCTACTCAAGGTGTCTGCAGATTGAAGGAAGAGAGCGATATCACGAAAACCTCAAGAAACTGACTTCATCGAACGTAATTATAGCACGACCGTGCAAGACAAACCTTCTCAGCGACTCTCCAGACAGGCAGCGATCGGCATGTCCAGGGTACAGATCAACTGTGAAGTGGTCTATAAAGCTTGTTTTACTCATATGCTTAACATATGGACAGTGATCATCATTATCCGTCACACCATCACCATCAAAGTCATCGACACATACATCACCAACAGCTTGTGCTGCGGGGAGATTTTAAAAACACAAATCAAGGGGTGCGAAGGGGGTGCACTGATCGTCCTTATCTATCTCTTTCCTGGTTTCATGCCGGGCAAAGACTGAATTTTGTAACGATTTTCGAGAGCCATTTTGAGTCTGCTTTGATGTTAGATTCGCCAAGCTTTACAATCGGGTCTCGACTCACGCTAAAAACTGCTTTTAACGAAAAGAGACAGCAGAGCGTGTTGCTTTCGGCCGACAATCTATGGAGCAATATGCACAGGTAATGGTAATTTTCGTCGCTTTCCTGCTCCTACCTGTAACCGATTTATAGAGACACGAGACTTGTTAATCAAGCGATTACAAAAAAAAACTCCCAACAGGCGAACTTAGAATCTTACAATTTCGGAGTAGTCTCTGAATGAAGAGAATTACACATGAAGATAAACACCTTTAGCGTCGTAAGCTAAGTTGACGTGTTCTTGTCCCGGGTTGCTGACCAACGGCAATTATCATCAAGATTAGAAATTCCATCACCGTCTTGATCGTCGTCACAAGCATCTCCTACAAAAAATGCAACAGAGAAGCATTTCAACAATGATCAAAGCTGGAAAGAATGTAGCTTCCTATGAAGCAGACACTCTTTGGGCTCGTCACGCAATCAACCTTGTTGGGGCGGAGGATAGCGTGCCAAGAAGGCCAGAGACTCCCTGTCAAACTTTTGGTTGATCCGTGTCTTGATCACGTGTCTCAACGCATGACAATGTAATTCCATTTTTTTTGTTCTTTAGGTCGTTGGTTATCTCATACCGTCAAGTCTAAGGAATACAACGTCCGTCTCTTCCACTAAATTCTACCCTGACAAAGTTCATAGTACGGATTCCTGAGAATGCGATGCACAGACGAAGGCTTTCTCAGCCAATTGAGCGAACGATCTCTAATCGACTACAAAGGTACATATACAAGAAGTGTGGGATTCTTTCTTGTAATAATCTCGTTTGACACACGACTAAGTTAGTTCAGACAGCTAATAAATAAAATCAACATATTGAGATTGCTACATTGCTGGTCCAATACGTGTTGAGCCCAGCCTTGTCTCCAGTGATCCCGCACAACCGCCCTTGAGGATTTTCTGGTAGTTTTATGGCTCACGTTTCCGAAAACATTCTTTATCTTTTTAACTCACTTTCCCTTCTGGCCTGTTTACTATCAGACGTGATTATACGCCTAGTCGGCTCCCAATCAGAATTGTGCGCTTGAAGTCTGGGATTTCTAAGGGCCGATTTACACGGTACGACTTTGGCGCATGCGACAAGTTTACGACAGGCCTACAATATGACTTGGGACCATTTACACGCGTACGACATTTTCACTTACAAAATTAAATATGCAAAAGTTTGCACCGGGATTTACAAAGCGAAAAAGTTCTAACAAACGTAAACAAATATTTTAGCTGCCCGCGCTTTGAACAAATTTTCTAACGAGATGTTTTTCGCTTTAATGGTCTTTAATCTGTTCCGTACTTTTCCAGAAACGACTTCATGTGAACCAGTCAACAACAACTTCGTCCGCCATTTTGTCGCAAGAAAACTTCTCCTTCGTCCCCTACTCAGTAGAAATTTGTCACAAAATACGTATGTTCTGTAAATTTCGGCTACGATTGTCGCAGCGTTTTTAAAACATGTTTTTAAAATTCTACGACAATTATTTTGACGTACACAACAGTCGTAAGCGAGTTGCAGATTTGATTTACACGAAACAATTCATGTCGTAGGCCTGTCGTAAACTTGTCGCATGCGACAAAGTCGTACCGTGTAAATCGGCCTTTACCAGTCCCTTGCGGTGACATTTTTTCCTAAACATTCTCAGTCGTGCAGCAAATCTCTTATTAAAATTACGGACCTCGCTGCCCTCGGTCTGTGCTACCAAGACCTAGGGCTGATATTCTCACAGTACTGCCCTCTCGCATAGTTAGTAAGATTCATACACAAGGAAACAGTTACAGAGAGGGTTTTAATAGTCACGCTTGTTGCGCCAAACGTTGACGGTCACACAGTAAGCCATTCACATTGTTTGCTTTTGTAAAAATGAGAGCAACGTTGCTAACGTGACCACCAATGTCTGTCTTTAACAGCAACTATTTACGCACCTATTTTATCGTCATCGACATCTGCTTGTTCGCCATTTGGGAGATCAACACAGTTGTCAAAACCATCTGGTACACCATCGCCATCCCTATGAAAAATAGAAAAACACACACGACATTCCGATAAACACAAAACGTGCAACGCATCTAAGGACTAGCTACGCTCCGCTACGTTTTGAACAATAAAAATCGTCGTATTCGTAGGTGCAGCTAGGAAATCAGAATAGTGTACGGCTCGCTCCATCGAATGAATGTATGTATTTGAGGTAATGCTGATAAATACAACTTACTTGTCTTTCCCTGCTCCAGAACAAACATCGCCATATCCACTTTGATAGGTATCACGCTGCAGGAAAGATGAAACAGTTTTCAATATTCACTTAACTACTGAATAATAGAAAGAAGTGTGAGAATTGAAGCTAGCCAAAAAATAAACAAAAGGCGAAATCTGGCATCCTTAGAACAACAACAACAAAACTAAACAAACAAGCGACCAAGCAAACAAACAAACAGACATAAACAAAACTCAGAATTGTCTGTTTTCCCCACAAGCTACATATAAATAAGGTTTATTTAAAGACAAAAGAATCATAATCATATTGATGTTCTAAATTTGAAATACCACATTTACTGGAACATTTAGCTATTTGTAATTGAAACATTTGCCTTGTGTTTGTTTAGGTCATTTATTTAGTCATATCGTACTAGCCGCTTACCTGATCGTTGTTAGGTACCGCGGGGCAGTTGTCACAAACATCCCCTACACCGTCACCATCAGAATCACTTAAGTCAGGATGGCTGAGTTGTGGACAAGTATCGTTTGCAAAATATCCTACAAGCCAAAGCAGACATTCAGGTTTGACAACAACGGTTGCTTCAGGACCAAGGAAAACAACCATCAACAATAACAATAACAATAACGATAACGATAATGATAATTAAGTTCTCATGGCGCGTTGCAAGAATCTCGAAGCGCGCTAAAACAGTTTAAAGGCCACATACTAAGATCCTTGTTGGAACTTAAATGGTATCAAAATTCTTTTTTTGGGGGAAGGGTGTGGAAGAGAAACAGATGGGGAGGAGTAGAAGAGAAAGATCACCCTGCAACTGCAAGAATACTACGGCCATCCGCTATTGTGTGACACCATCAGGTGACTTGGGACTGTACGCCGATTGTCTGCTTACAATACAAAGACACTTCGTGAAAAAAATCACTTGTAAGAAGTAAGGGATGCTGTCACAATCTCAATTATGCTCCTTAAGGTGGCTCCCTATAGTTTTTAACAGTATCTACACCTGAAGAAGGATGAAGAACTAAAAATAAACTATTTATTTCAACTTTGGGTTTAAGCTCCTGGAATTCACAGTGAAGATTAGCCACACACCAAGGATTTCTTTTTCGTTCATATGAGTATATTGCAGACTGTTGCCATGGCAACAAACAATCGTAAAGATAACCATTTTTTGCTATTTTCCATCTATTTGCTTCCTTTTCTAGAGTTAGCCTCGGTAAAATATCTTCAAACTCGGCAGTCTTGTGAAAACGATTTCGGACAATATTTTAATTTGAAAAAATGAAAAATTTATCTAAAGAATTCTTAAAAATCTTACAATTTCATATTTTTGATTATAAAAAAGAAATCCTTAGATAAAATTTTGGCAAAATATTATATTGTGAAGTAGGCATTTATATCATGAAGTATACAAACTTTCACAAAATTTCACCGAAGGAAACACGAGAAAATTGAGCGCGTGTTTTCTTCGTTTGCTTGTTTGTGACGTCATACAATTTCGAGACGACCACGCGCGCATGCGTATCAATGACCCTCTGGCGATTGGCGTGTATTGGCGTGTACGAGAGGGAGAAGAATCGTGTCAATCTCGTATGTCCCATCTTAAAGCTACTTTTGTCAATATTGCGACACTTTTTGGGAGATGAAAGTTTAGAACAAGGAATTGTTACCCTATAGATTGGATGTAGAATCTTTTAAATGAACAGAGACGGCTGCTAAAATTCGATTGTTGTTTGCTGTGTTTGGTTATTTTCTATTTTCGAAGCGTCAGTTCGTGCTTCGCGCCTCGGCAGACGACTAAACTTGTAGAGGTTTCACATCCTGACTTGTATCTTAGCTTTTGTGTCTGCTCCACAAAGAACGCCAAGGACTGCAAATGTGTGTGGTAATATACTACCTTGCTTTGCCCCGCTCGATGATCGTGGCGATCGAACAAATCAGCTTCACTGGTTGGAACTCCTGCACACCTCAAACATTTCTCTTTTAAATCAAGCAGGGAAAGGTAGGGTCTTCTATTCAGTCGATAAATGGTTTGAAACCGGAGCCGATCCACGCAACATTTTCGGTAAACAAATTTTAAAAATTTGGACGCCATGTTTGTCGGCATTTTACTGCGTGATTCCGCGCGCGACTTTGGCGTAGAGTTTGAAAGCTCGCGCCATCGCGAGATTTTTGAAATCAGCTTGCGCGCGGTCAAAAAACTATAGGGAGCCACCTTAAGGGAGATTAGTCACAGTAGTCTGAGTAATTTTGGCCACGTACAAAATTATCCTAAAAACTAGAAAATCACCAGAGTTATTAATAATAAACCAAAAAGGAACAAGGATGGTTTAGGATGGAGAATATAAACACGGATTTCATAGGACGAACTTGAGAAATTTAGGCTCAACTTTTCTAGATGCACAAAACCGTGACGTAACTATTTTTAAAACTTAAACGTTTTCTAGCTTGCAGAAACAAGTCAAATTGTGCGTTTATGATTTCGCGCAGAGTACTTACCATCATTGTCAGGATCACCAGCTTCGCATGCATCCCCAATACCGTCTCCATCACTGTCCAGTTGATCAGCATTTGGCGTGTTGACGCAATTGTCACACGCATCACCCACTCCATCTCCGTCAGTGTCCGACTGATCAAGACTCTTCACGAACTGGCAGTTGTCCTAAAGACAAACATATGAATTCAAAACTGCTTGAGCAACTATTTTTTAAAGCAACACACGTATAACTATTCGGCTAACGTTTTTTCATTCTTGTTGCTACTGTTTCCGTTACTCTAGGCATTAAGTTCGTCGGTGCCCATTTATACATCTGTGGCGAGCGAACCTCTGTGAGAGTACGTGCCTTGCCCAGAAACACAATACAATGACCCTGGTTCGAAACTCTACCTTCAATCCGGAGACCAGCGCACTAGCTATTTGACTAAAGCGGCCTTCACATGGCAAACTAAAATTGGCAAATTCTTGCTGGCAAACTGAAGTTGGTGTGTGAGCGTCACACTACAGTCGGCAAACACGTTGACAAACAGCTGGCGACAAACAGAACTCGCCTCTATCCTTGCTAACTTTTTTCACCAACTTTGTCGTGTTGGTAAACTCGTATCTTACGTTTAAACGATCCGAAAACAAGTAGTAACTGTCAACCAATCAAAATACGTGCTCTATTTAAGTGATTTGTTTGCTTAACACTTTACAAAATAGGGGACGCTAGTCAACACTTTAAAATTTATCAAAGAGGTTCACAATTGTCCAGCTGTGAGGGAAGTTTCATCTATGACCGACAAAGGTACTAAAAACATACAAAAGAAAATGATGGAGGAGCTAGCGGACAAACTGGGTTTCTTCCGAACCTTTCTATTTCCCCACCGGTTGTGTGTTTTTCTCTTCTCTTCTTTTCTTTCTATGCTCTATGTGAGTGCCACTGCACTTAATAGGGAACTTTAGCACAGACGACGGCGACGCCAGGGACGACGCCTAGCAAAAAATGGATTTAAATTTTACTCTCGAATTTCGTAAGTAACTAAACCCGTTCAGAGCGCAAATCTGTCTAAAAACCTGCTCAAACTAAATCAGTAATGCCAGCGATTAATTCCATAGGGAAATCCAAAATATTTGCCGTCGTGGCCCAGGTTCTCCAAAATACGCGAAACTTGGTCATTTCACGTTGCTGTTTGGCAGAGAACGGCAACGAAATGTACAAGGATTGATAACGCACGTGCACAGCTATTGTTCTGGCCCCAGTTGTTCAAAGGCTGGATAACGCTATCCACTGGATAAATCGCTATCCAGTGGATAAGTATTGACAAAACAAACCACGTTATCCGCTGGATAGCGATTTATCCGGTGGATAGCGTTATCCAGCCTTTGAACAACTGGGGCCAGCTCATTAAATCTTTTGTTTGGCGACGTTCCCGTTGCCGTTGCCGTCGTGGTTTGCTTAAGTTCCCTAATAAGTCGACCATGTTGCAAATTACCGTGTGTTGTGCTTTGACGCGAGTTTGACGTGTGAAAAAACGAGTTTGCCAACTTTTTGGAGTTTTCCAACGCAAGAGGTTGGCAAACTCGTGTTGTGCCGCCTTCACATGGCAAACTTAAAACTTTGCCGTGCGAAGGCCGCTTAACACGTCTCCAACATATAGTGTGAAGATAAGGATTTAATAAAATCGTAATCGAGATAGATAACACCCACCAATTTATCAACTATCAAGTCATTATCGTCATCCTCATCACACGCGTCTCCGTCCGTATCACCATCATTATCCTCCTGACCCGTGTTAGGCACACTTTCACAGTTATCCTGCAAGGTAGATATCACAAATTATCACATGGCATAGCAGAGCAAGTACTTAAATCTCGTTCCAATTCCTTCAATTCAACTGAGAAACTGTCAAAATAAATTTCCAAACTGGGCTGCACGTAATTTCACAATGGTCCAATATTGCATGATACACAAAGACATTTATAAGGTGTACTTTGGGAAAACCGATCAGATACACTGCGATACTTTACAAGACTGTAACCGTATCGCCCTGCTCACTAATTAGTTATCGCCCCTATAACTTAACTTACAGTAAAAATAAAACATTGATTAGACACAGGCATCTTTCCTTTGCGCAAAGGATATTCCTCACCTTGTAGCAGTTTGGCAAAGTGCAACTCAACCCAACGGACGGAATTCCATCGAGATCAGGATCAATTCCACATTCCTCTCCGTCACCGCCATACCCGTCTTTACACTGACAAGAAAAAGATTGAAGAGTGAAATAATGGTAAATGTGAAACTCAGATGAATGACAAGAACTTTGAACTTTTAACTCTCCACGAGCTCTGCACAAGCTCTCCACGAGCTCTTCACGAGCTTTCCACGAGCTCTTCACGATCTCTCCATAGTTCAGGCCTCGTCCACACTTCGCCCGAAAACCGAGCTTTTCGAAAACAACATACACAATAAGACAGCCTCAAGCTATTTACCTTTCACTGCCGAGCAATTTATAGCAAACGGCAACGGAAACAAATTTGTTTCTTGCATACATGTAAAAAAGGAGGTAACAAAAATTGTCCTTAGTAGAAAAAACAAGAAATGCCATGACGTGAACGTCCTTTTACGTTGTTACAGGTAAATAGCAAAGGACAAGTAAAGTAAACCATTTACGCTGTCATACCCTGCATTTGAATCGTCCCGCACCAGTTTGGGTACACTGTGCATTCTCGTGGCAAGTATGGGAACCATTGGTGCACAGGTCACCAGGATTACAGCCCGTGTAACCATCCCCAATGAAACCAGGATTACACGGGCCACATAGGAAACCTCCCTGTAAATAAAAAACGAAATTTAAACGGGTAAATAATAAATTAACAAATAAACAGGGTCTAGCTAGGCCGCTTCAGATGTTCTTTCGGTCGGTGAAGCAATAGTCTCTGCTCGTCGACTTTGATATTTCACCTGCAATTTTGGTAGCTAGTTGATTAAAAGTTACCTAAGTAGATGAGTGAAAAGGAAAGAATTGCTTTTAATTCTTGTTAGCTTCTGATGTCTATATCAAACACTCAACAGTTTTAAGGATTTGCCAAATGATGGGACATATTTGTCCGTAATTTTATGTATAGCAGCAAAAGTAACTTGATATCGATACAATATATCCCCGCTAGAGTAAGTTACGGAAAGATGAGAGTTCCATGGGCGCCACTCGAAAGTCTATCATGTCTGTCGGCCGATACTGCGCCCATGGGTTGCGGATAAATGGGAAATAAATTTTAACTTGAATTCTAGCGAAATAGCGGGTGCATATGGGTGATGATATGGCCCCACTAAGAAAGGGAAACGAGGGTTGTGTACCCTCTTCAAATACTTCTTTATGAATCATTAAAGTGCCCCTGTGATCAAAAAAATCACTTCCTTTTTTTCTTGAGATTCTGAAAGTGTGTCTGCTTAACACTTGACTGGCAAAATTCTGACCTTTCATTTTTATCCAAAGGCTGTTTACTTTGAGTGTAAGTTTTGGATTTCACGATCCGCCATTACTCACGTGCAAACCTGACCGATTTGACCTCAGAGGGTTGGATCCGGGAAATGCTCACCAACTTAAAATTTAAGCGTGTGAACGCAGCTTATTATGTATGCAAAGTGCGAGTTTATAAGTGTGAAAGCCCAAAACTCCCGTGCTGCATATTAATTCTGCAGCGTACACACGCATTGCATTCTTAAACTAGTGAGCCTTTGACGTCATTTTCTCCTCGATCCAGCTCTCTTAAGAACTTAAATTTAGTAATGGCTGATCATTAAATAGGAAAGTTCCAGTTAAAATAAATAAGTGCCTTTTTTAAATCAAGGATTAAAACTTGGGTCACTTAGTGTTTAGTTAACATAGTTTTTGAAATCCAAAGAAAAAAAATAATTTATTTTTTGTCACAGGGGCACTTTAACGCCCAGTAAAACAATAAGTATGGGTTATTGACCAAGTGTGAGGTCAAGATGACTGGATATTGGCCAAGTTCTTTTTTTTTGCGTGTTTATGGACCGAGACGAAGTCGAGGTCCATAAACTCGCAAAAAAAAGAACGAGGCCAATATCCAGCCATCTTGACCGAACAAACTTGGTCAATAAAGGATTTATTATATGGCTTTTGGTGAAATTTTGCTTCCGGGATGCAGCGGGTAGTCCCGAGCGGGCAAGATGGCTCCATCTTGCCCGCTCGGGTAGCCAATCACAGCGCGCGATTTGGTTCATCTTGCCCGCTCACGGAGCTAGCCATATAATAACAGGTTTTATTGACTCACGTTTGTGTTGATACACTGTGAATTTGGATCACAGCTGCTAATGCCTTCCTTACACTCGTCGATCTCCTCACAGACTTGTTTGGAGTTCTGAGCATCTTCCAGACCAACTCCTGACGGGGCATTCCCTCTGAAGCCGTCAGGACATGCGGCACACTGATAACCAGGGACACGGTTCTCGCACTTGTCGCTTTCATAGCAGGGATTGGCACGGGCACACTGTGGAATATTGTCCAACACAACAACGATGGTTAATCGCTGATGATATAGATGATGCAGTGAATAACTCATTGGGGAGGAAACTTATTCAATGGATATTCCTGAGACAGACCAACAACTTGGACGGGAATCGGTTTTACACTTGTTTCCACCTTAAAGAAATCCACACATCCCCTCGCCTAATGGAAATAAGTAAGCCATGACACAGACCACATCCCCTCCTCCCTGAACAACAAGCCTTTGTCTCTGTCTAGGCACTTCACACTTTGCATTCAGCTGAAGCTAAACTACACAGTGCCATGTAGGGTCTGATAAGGTTAGTTTCATTTGAATTAATCACCACTGCAATGAACTATGTGCTGCTAAGGCGGCACTGAAGTCATTCGAAATGTTTGGCTGGAATCTCAAACGTTCCGCGCGGCTGTCCATAATATCTGGGCTAGACGAGAGAAGTTTATCTCACCCAATAAATCTCCTCTACTTACCTCGTCGATGTCAGTACAGTTTCTTCCATCCCCTTCATAACCTTTAGGACAAGGTCCACACGTTGCCGAACCAACTCCAACATTCAGACAACTCACACCCGGAAAGCAAGCGCCATCGGATAAGCACGGACCTTAACGAGAAACAGTTAAATTAGATTATATGACAAAAGGCACCACCAATCGCTAGCTGAATAAACTGAAAAGGTGAGCACTGTCTGGGAAAAGGGGAGAAAATCCCTACAGACGGGAAAAGGTTAAAAAGAACGAACAAGCGAAAATTAAGACTAGACTTGTAAAGTAGCTTTCTATGTAATTAAGAGTCAGTCACTTGAATTAAGCCTCGCACAATAACATAACAACATTACAGAAGGGAAAGAAGATGGTAGATATAAACATTTTGGTCAAGGAGTCCACAAATAACAAGCGGAAAAAAAACACAGCACCTTCCTAACTCTCAATGTCTAAATATTAATGTTAACTAACTAACCATAGTTACCCGAAACCAAACTTCACTCATAACTCTTTTAAAAAAAAAAAAATCCTTATCCTCTTACTGTGTTCGTAACTGTTGCAATGATACTGTACTCAAAAACGACTGGCCAAATGCCAGGAAAGCCTAACAAAACGTCTGAGGAAAAACATGCCTTGGACTAGCATAAATTTGAGGCCAGTTGGAGCACAGTGGCGTGTAAACAGTCTCACTTACGTCTATAGAATGTCTAGTTTCGGGACTGGTTCACACAAGCGACATAGGAGCATTTCGACATAATACCATATGATATTATATGTCGGTAAGGAAGCAGCATGGCTAGTGGTTTAGGGCGCTGGTGTTGTAATCCGGAGGTCCCGAGGTCCCGAGGTCCCCGGTCCAAAGCCTCCACCCTGTAACTAGTAGGATTTGTTACTTGGTAGTCCTGAATTCAAATCTTCCGTCATGCTTTGTAAATAGCCAACTGGTCTGCCCCCTGCCAGTTGGGATTTTTAACTGTGTTACGCTTATTTGAGCAAAGGGCATGACTACTAGAAATAAGATTTTCATGTTTTTTCAATGTGAACATCGACGTAAAGACAAATGGAAAAGATGAGTTTTATTCCTCATGTCGTAATGTTCATGCTGTTTTATATTCACACTGTAACCATAACGACATAACATCCTTCTGATGTCGCATGTTTATGTTGTTCTACTGTTATGTCGCTGGTGTTAGGCCTAAGCACAGATACTTACAGTCCTCAAGTCTAAAGCACGTCTGGCATAATGAACAGTTCGGGAAGTTTTCATGTTTTGCCCACTCGTTAGCAGGACATGGCCGGCAGCTGGTTTTCATATGAGTACTGGAGAAGCCATCAGGGCAACACTCGCACGTTTGTGCACGAGTCTCATTGTTGAAGCTTCCGGGAGGACACAACTTACAAGGGAACCCTGCGAGAACAAGAAGGAATGCGATTCAAAATGGACGACCAACCACAATTGTTTATTTAGCAAACCCTTTTCCTGATCAAAGGTGAGAAGCTTGAGGTGACCTAGTAAGTTATAACACGGATCCTGCCTCCTACATGTATCACAATCATTCCCTTACATGTACATGTGCTGTGCAGCAAATTAAGGCAAGATTTAATTTACCTTTTCCATCACTGTATCGTCCTGGTGTACAATCTTGCCTCATCCCTTCCCAGCAAACTGTGCCAGGCTCGCAGTCAAAACACGTCTCAGGACAAAACTAGCCAGAAATAACGAGGAGATAAGGAATTAACCTCTAAAAAATAGATTGCACGAGTTGCAAAAGCCCTTTTCAGGTCAACTTTCTCCTTTAGACAACAACAAAATCTGGCATTTATGCGACGCAACTTCGAGCCATTTGCAGTTTGAGCTCAAAATTGCCTCGAATCCACAATGGATAAAATTGTAACGCAAATGAGAAATCTGACTTTGAAAAGAGCTATCACAACATTAACATACTGTTCCTTTCTTTCGTCACGCCTCTTCAACACACACGCTACCCAGCCCCTCTCGGAATACCACAGGGACTCGCCATATGCTCTGATCGATATTCCCAGAGGGTAAAACTAAAAAAAAAAAAGAGAAATTGTCCATTTGACTTTTAAATGTTAATTGATTCTACTTACCGTTTCATTACACTTGACATGAGTACTTTCTGGACAAGGAAGCGCGGTGCCGTTCACACAGAGCTGAAGACAAATAAACGAAACACCGCAATAGGATTTTCAGTTGTCATATAAAATGCGCTTCACACGCCTGAGCTCCTGTTCAGAGATTAAACGTTTCCCAAACACAAGTTACCAGACATTTCGCTGAGCAAAACACAATTCCCACCGACTACAGTAAAACTGAACAAAAATGAATAGTTGGCAATTTATATTTCAAATATAATTTTAATCCTTTTCGAGGAAAGCAATTTTCATTGACTGTAATGACGGGGCCATAATCAAATTTAAACCTTTCACATCTAACCTTTGGCAACCGTAAAATTGAATTCCCCTGACAAAAAGATTGGAATTTCCGACACCTGAATATAAAGTTCTTGACATTTTCTTGCCATGGGAGACAAAATTCTCTAATGTTTTCCTCTACGCCAGCAATACCACCTACGGGTTTATCATAGCAAAGGATATATGTAAAAAAATACAACACTAAACCAAGACAACATTTTAGAATTTTGATCCAG
>JAHPZR010038783.1:0-33335 GCA_019787425.1 Platygyra sinensis | reverse complement strand
GTTCGACCAAACCACCCGAACCACCCCTAGATCCGCCCCAGAATATTATACTCATCAAGCCTCTGAGGTTCCTTGTCTGTGATTTCATCCTCAGATGATTCTGAGTCACGCCACTGTCCATGGGTCCAGGAGAAGTCAGCAACTGGCGTTTAAAAGGTTGGGGTGTCTGGTTGAATCTCTTGCATTTTCGCCGGGGCCTTTGCTTTGCTCTCCCTGTAAGAGTCATAAGACGCCACTCATCTTATGAGAAAATGGAAAGAATGAATCGCAAGGGATTCATTGGTAGCTCCATAAGCTAAAGTTAGATTCCTAGACTCGGCTGTTGTAAATTCAAGAAATTCTGTGTGTTTCCATCAAACAAGTGTTTGGTGAGGGGAACGACATACATTTTTCACGCTTTTGACTGCTACAGATTTTTTCGGATACAAATACTCCTTCCATTTTGTTTCCATACAATTAGTTTTCATAATGATCTGTCCCTTAGTCTGTGTTTCGGGTACTTAGAGTGCGGGGGAACAATGGGTGTGACCTTTATTGGCTGTTTCCAAATTATGCCACCACAAAAAGGACCACAAAGTTTAGAAACATTGTAACTAAGTTTGTTACTAAGAACAGGCACGCAATCAAGCTAATCGATGACTGATCTAATAAAATCGAGACTTTTTGTAGTAACCTCAACATGGCTTGCCTGAAATATTCACATTTCACTAATCAATCCATTTACTTGTCTCCTAATTAATCTATTAATGCCCAATCAAGTTCTATTTCACATTGCAGTTCGATACATGGAAAGGCCCCTCAGCTGGGAATTACCCTGGATCTCGCTCATCCAAATACAGTTCCAATCCTTTTGCCTTTTGTTGTCCAAACAGCTATCCGCAAGAGTTAATTGAACCTTGCGTACTTGGCCATCGAACTAGGGTACCGTATTTACCCGTGGGTACAAGCGTTTTGACACCTTATTAATATGCAAGAGATCTCACAGTCATGCACTAAATTGGCGTTTTAATGTTCGCTTTCAGTTGTTACTAACTTACAACGGTAAGGGTAAGGTAAAGTCTGTGTTCACGCCAAGTGGCCCATTAGGCAGGAGCTTATCCCGGTTTCTGTAGCATAAAGCAGCTGGGAGTATTTCTACGCCCTGAATGGGATGCTAGTCCATCGCAGGGTTACCCCCCAGCATTAAATTTGCCGGTATCCATTTATACATCTGAGTTGAGAGAGGCACCGTGAGAGTAAAGTGTCTTGCCTAAGAACACAACACAATGTCCCCGGCCAGGGTAAACACATTACAACTTGTTTACGATTTCAAGCTTCGCTTTATTTATCCCGGTACTTGACCTCACTATTTTTTTCCCATGAAAACCATTGAAAGTTTGGGGTGTGGCCTATCCGGGGGTAAATGGCTGATACTCTTGCAAGCTGCCAGATGCAAGATCCAAGGAAGGTTTTCGTCTTTGATCATTACAACATCATCAACAATTAAGTTTCTCTGAGGGCATATCCACCTTTCCTTTGTTGTAGACTAAGGAGGAATTCTTTTCTCCAGCGAGTCCTGAACTTGTTTGCCAAATGTACCACTCTGTAAACTTTAGTTAATATTGAGGATCAGACTTTGTCGTGTTTTTGGAATCAGGGATCAAAATTTGGGGCAGAAAAGTAGCATCACACATCAAAAAAATATATACCTTGTTACAACCCTGACAAAACCTGTTTTGAGTATACTTTTCAGTATATATTTAATAAATGCCCTTAGAAAAGGTGAGTGAAGGACTGACTGATCTCACTCCCTTTTATGGCCCATATAGGGAATCCCACAAGGGTTGAACCTTGCTGGAACATCTTTCATGACGCATTTGGGTCATCCTTTCGTGCACAGTGTCTATTCGATCCCAAGTTCGACTACTTGCAAGATAGCCTGGGTCCTGCCAGACACCACATTTATTGAGGGCTCTCAAGTAGGTCTTGTAACCCTTCTTCTCCACACATGGTTCTGTACATGGGCTGCTCTAAATCCAAGGTGTTCACGACTAAGTGGTCACACATAGAGTTTCCCAACACTAAATAAACAAAAAAAAACAATAAAACGAATATGTTGCTCTTTTAAACACGAGTGCACTTGAGGCCATGATTATTTGAAGCTTGTCTCGATCATCTTATTTCTCTTGACATTGTGAATTATTTCTGTCATTGTGCAATAATTATTTTTGTTCTCTGATAATAAAGGTTGTTAGGTCTCTTCCAAATATTTTGTTTTAGGAGCTTGCTAATACAAGTAACTTATTTTCTTTGATAGGACTCAATCCATCTTGTGTAATGAAATTCATGCTCGACGGTATCTAAATGTAAATAACCTCGCCTAAATCGGAACTGAATGGAGCCAATGTCTGATTGTTTTCCATACTTATCCCGGCTAACATGTCCTTTGTAACCTTTCATTATATAAGCGAGCCAATTCCATCTGAATACTCTGAATTTTTGACCTTCAGTGTATTTATTGACCATAACAAGTAATTTGCATGTCAATGACGGCAGCAAACACCAAGAGGCAACAATTTACATTGTATTGGAAATGTATGCAAATTGTATTAAAGTGGATGGGGAGGGTAAAGATCTATACAATTACAAGAAAAGGGCTTTTTCCGTTTGCTGGAGAATTGCCTTCTTGTGCGGCTTGCATACTTTCTTCTGTTACCTCACTGGACTGTTGCAATGGTTGAAGTTTGGCCTATGTTCACACCCTTGGATTTGCACTCGGCCTGTTAGCCATAATCTCCCCTTCACACTGGTTTATAAAAGCACAAAACATTTTCAAAATCGCTTTTCTTTATTTTTACAATCATCTGCAAGGAGAAATTAGGAATACAATAACATGGTCTTTCTTCTCAAAGCTACTCATAACACAAAGCAGATCAATTCAAATCTAAAAGTTAGTGCCAAAAGCATTCAATAGTTGAAAACATGTATGTACAAACCTCGGCATATTCTTCCATTGCATCGAGGATTGTCTTGTAGCTGTGAAGGCAAGCTAAATGTGCAGATAAAGAAACCTAGAAAGCTAATTGTTTTGAACTTGTTCTTTATTTCAAATAGTTATTTTACAGAGGTCTGTATGCTACAATGGTTGAGTGACAACTGTTCTCAAGGTACGTTGTGTCGTGTCTTCGTTTTTTAATAACAGACAGATTGAGTATTTAAAAGAAACATTTTGTGTTGCATATATATAAACAGTTATAAGAAAGGTTTCTTTAAATTCTAAGGGTATCGATTCTCAGATTTTTGATGTTACAAAAGAAAACTAAGTACCACCATAATTATTACTTACACTTGGTCTATAGATATTAAAATTACTCTCAAATCTGGTATTATACAATTGTAGCTATGGACCTCAGAAGCTAGTGTAAGAGGTCCAGAAAATATTGCTGGGATGTTTGTGGAATCATCTTAATTTTATGTTTAAAAAGAACTAATTTAAATTTGTAAATGTTTTTGAGTGTGAGGATTTGCAAAAGATTGAAATAGGACATAGCACTATTCCTGCTATGAGCAAAGAATGTGCTACATACACATCTATTCTGTTTTGTTTTGATCTTCTGTACCTAGTTTTACAGGCACTACGGCAGCTTGTAATACTAGAAGTTAGATATGGATAAACAAATAATACAGCTGTTTTACATTATGAACATCAACGTTGTGACTCCTTTCATGTCAGTAGCAATGTTGACAAGAAAGTCACTATAGAAGAGTACTGTTTCTTTTCTGGTGGCTTTCATCTCTTTGCTATCCTAGGAGCTTTGTAAAGACAAGCCTAGCATCAAAATCTCTGCATTGTTGGTAGCAATTAAGCTTTTGTTGCTCCTGGCACCAAAAATGCCAATCAGGAATTCTGCTTGGACATCCTCAGGGATATACAAGGAGCTCATCTTATGTTTGAGTTTGGATGTCCCTCAGAATCCTTGTAATGAAGCATTAAGTGCTGGTAGGTTCTAGTGGTAACAAAGAAGGGGCCATGTCATATGTGATATCATTACAGAAGATGGCATATTTACGTGGATCACAGCAGAACTCAACATCTGCTAACTGAGCTTTTGTAGTAAGCACCACTCTCACTTCTGGGCTAACTTGTAAGGCATGAAGAAGGTTCCCCTTTGACTCCTTACACCTCTCTAACAACTCCACCAAAGAATCCTTTGGATGCTGATCTCAATTTTGTTCTTTGGTACTTCACCTGTCTGATTCCCACTGGTAATATGCCATAAGAGGACTCTCCACAGCCCCATGTCTTTCCTTGTATAATTAGTCATAAATTGAAGAGGGTCCTAGTGGTGTTTTGGCTTTTTCAGTGATGCATTGCTCAGTGCTGGTGCAGGTGGGGATTAAATAGCATCTGAGAGTCCTTTGTGTTTTCAACTATATTGTCAAAATTTGAACTAACATCATAAGTGTCTCTGAGAGCACAAACGAAGCCTATCGTTTAAGATGGCGGACAACTGCATAATGTGTTATGATGCAAAATGCTCTGCTTTTCAAATAACCAGACTAATTTACGTCCAATGTGTATCAGTAGAAGAATTCAGTGTATATTTGAAAAGTTTCTCCTGTGCCTCACTATGTTGCAAGGAGATTCAGAGTATGTCCCAACGATACGTTTGCCTTAAGCTGGAGTTTGTTGATGATGGTGCAACTGATGAGCTCTCCAATGGATTACTGAGTCCAGTCTTAATCCACATAAATTCTAGTAGTGACATCACTGTGAGTATTGTCTTGCTGTTTTATTAGTTTCAATTTTCTCACCAAAGAATAGGCTTTTAAACCAACATTTTGTCATTTTTGTTTCTTAATAATGTTAATAAGAACTAGTTTTTCGCTTCAGTTAATTGTTTTCTGTAGTTTTGTTAATCCTGCTGACAACAGTGAAGAATCAACTGGGGCTTTCATATTTTGAAATATTTGTTGGCGGGAGTTGTTCAGGCTTCCATAATTCTTGAAGTGAAAGCTATGGATGCTTGTTGCCATCCAGTTGATCTGGAGAAAGCTGAATGTAACTGCAGCATTTTCTCGAAAAGTATGAAATGTTTGGTTTAGTTTTTCTGCATTAAAAATCCTGTAGAAAGTGCACCTGAGCCACCAGACATTGGGACCTTAAGAGCGTAAGTCTGAAAATATTGAGAATCAGCCAACAGAAGCGAAATAATGATTTTTTTTCTTATTTGACCAAAGAACCCATTCAGCGGCAGCCATGAGACTTGAAATTTGACACATACATTAAACATGCTCATATGGCTACCAAAAAGAAAACAACAGGTGCTCAAAAAGGAGGGTTTGAGGGGGGGGGGGGGGCATGGTTATTATGGATATGACCTGATTTAGATTGAACTTTGCATGCCAATCTGCATGAACTGGCTGCAAAATCTCCTGTACAGTATTGTGCAAAAGTAATGAGAGAGTAAGATTCGACAAATGTGACCCTATTTGCGAAAACCCGGCTTTAAAAAAAAGTGAAAAACGCGTTGTACAACGCATTCTACAACGCGTTGCCTGTGCGTTGCAACGCTTTGCAAAGCGTTGTCAACGTTTCCCAACGCTTTGCCAACGGTCCACTCAACGCTTCCCCGATGAACCCAACGCTTTCCCAGCAGTTTCCACAACGCTTTGTCAGTAACATAAAGCGTTATAAATTTCTCTCGGTAATGTTTGCATCAGAAGAGAACCAAATACTCGTCATGCCGTATTAATAAACCCTTATTATACCACAAATTATTTGCTCTTTGGCACTCTATCGATAGGTATGTACCTAGTACTAATTATTTCGGTAAATTTTTGTCACGCTGCTCCGATATAGTGATTTTATTTAACTCGTGTCCAACATCCAACAATTATTGCGTTAAGGTGAAAACTAAACAAAAGGAAACTATGGAATGGGCCCTTTGCAGCTGGGGTCACGTGACCATATTTTTCCTAAAAATCTTTTGTATTATGGGCTATAACTTAAAGAATGCCAGAAATGGAAAGAGGATATCAAAAATACCAAAGTGGCAAAGTTTGAGGTCCCTAGCATTAAAGAATGAGATTTTATGGCGGTTTGAATTTCAAAAAAAATAAGAAGATTTGTATGGAAATAGTTGCTGGAGAGCAAGGCCTTGCTCTCCAGCAACTTTTTCCATACAAATCTTCTTAATTTTTTTAAAATTCAAACCGCCATAAAATCTCATTTTTTAATGCCAGGGGCTTCAAACTTGGCCATTTTGATGTTTTCGACACACTTTTTCCATTTCTGGCATTCTTAAAGTCGCAGCCCATAATTTTATGAAAAGTAGGTCACGTGATGGCTTAGCTGCAAAGGGCCTATTACTATTACTGCCTAAAGCTTAGTTACTTTTCACGGGTTGAGTGAAACCACTCTAAATTACAGCCTTCGCAATTTCCCATCCGCGAACTTTGCGATATTTCATTACCGTCTGTTACAGGTAAACAATGTTAATTACGAACGTTGATGCCATGGAAGATTGAAGCAACGGTCATCACAGAAATTTGTAACAATACTGAACAAAATCGCTTTAACTAGCCAGGTAAAGCTAGCTTGAACTCACGATGTGAATTTTGTTGAATATACTGATCGAAGGAAGATTTAAAGACAACAACAGTTTACCTGATTAATTTTATTTTGTCCTCCGCTTAAGTGTTGATAAGCCGCCGCGGCCTTCCTGCATGAGGACACAATTCACCTTGAAACATTCATAAAATGTTTCAATCTCCGACTTCATTTTCGAGAAATGATTCTTGAAAGGTTTCGTTTAACAAACAGGATGTTACAGAGGTTTAGGCTTCTCTTTCCTTTATATTTCCCATGGGAAGTTTCGAAATCGGCGACCAGTCAAATTTATCACCGCCAGATGACGGGACTTCAATTACACAGTGTTTTGCCGAGATGAAATTGGATTCTGTCAACGAATGTAAGAGTGTTGCTTTCAATCGTTAACATTAGAGAACTGAATAATTCGATTTTGCACAAAAAATCTAAATCTAAACGTGACCCAAAGTGGCCTTTATTCGGCTTTCAATCGTGCATGCGGTGAAGTAATGTCAATCATGTCGATGAGCGTTCATGCGTGATGCGCGGCAAAAATATTTTCACGCGGTTTCAAAATAAAATTGACCATCGCAGTAGCTGCAGAAGTGCTGAAGGCGTTTGAATCTAATAAGAAGACAGAAATTCATTCATAGCAATTGATGATCTCAGACATAGCGCATGGAATGAGAAACAGATTGTTTTGCTGACATGGCGGGCTTCATCACTTATCGCAAAGCTACCTGAGCATTGTAGATTAAAATGTGTGACAAAATAAGGCCTTTTCAGCTTGCTTCCACCGGTGAAACGACCAGAAATGGCAAGAAAGTGCATCCCGCAGGTTGACAGAATACCGCAATAAAGTGTGCTCTTTATATGAAACAGACAATTCGTATTATGTATCATTACGTATACCTTTTTAGTGGCCCCTTCGTAACTTTATTTTAGCACAGTTCAAGGGTGCTTACCATTATGCCAAACTGACCGGTCAGAGATCAGTCGGAATTCATGAGGAAAATGGAACGACATTTTCCGATTAAATCGAGCCAACCAAAAGAAATGGCTGTTGTCATTTTAAATTCTTTTACCGAATTCCCTTATGAGGGAAAGAACTGGTTTGTCAAAAATGGAACGGCGAATTTCGGTGGGAATATTCCGACCGAAATATGTGGACCACCTCCAGAGGTGATCCCGAATATTCCGGTCAGAAGAAACCGAAACGCACCTTTCCATTTGAATTCTGACCGAAATTTCCGGAATCTTTGGCATAATGGAAAGCACCCCAAAGCAAACTACACATTTAAGCATCAAGCTGTTTTACCTTAGCTAAGGTGGTCTATAGTCATGAATAACGACTTCTTCCAAGATTGTGGCTTTCTTGTAGATGACGAAGGTCTCAACAGAGAATTAAACGATGTTCGACAGAATTACTTTTCGTTCAACAACCAAAATACAGGGGAACTAAGTGAAGGCGACTCATCTAGTGGCGAAGAATCTGAACCGTTAGACATCGAAGACCCCACTGAAGGCAGCGAATGTGGTGCCAGAGCCACTGGCTCATCCGAAGAAGATGATTTTCATGTCTCCGTCAAAGCCTTCCAAGAGCGAGACTGTGGTTGCAGTTATGGAAAGAATGGAAAACCTTGTAGTATATCACTAAGTTTCGAAGAAATTCTTGATCATCGAATGCAGTGTGTAGAACTTACATCGGCTGAACTTGATCTTGTAATTTTGGGAACAATCCAAAGTCAAACAAAAAGAACTTCTGGTCGTAAACGCCCGCGCGCAAATTACCGTAAACGTCCATGTATAAGCCGCACTTTTTTTCACTAAATTGAAGCCCAAAATCAAGGGTGCGGCTTATCCACGGATACATCTGTGTTTGGAGATCGCAAACACCTTATTAATATTCATAAAGTCAAGAAATAAACATAAAAGAAACTGAGAGTTTGTTGCTGTTGTTCGTTGACTTTTTTCACGAGTGGCGGCTCCTAAAGGAGCCGTTTATGTCTTTGAGTGTTTATCGGCGAATCTTGCTCTCCACGAGTTCTTTCAAGCGATTAATTTTCACTTTACTCGAACAACTAAACACCAACCTACAAGGAATCTCCATTCCTCTACACAGCTGTTTTCAGTGACGTCTACGGCCAGTCAATTCCACGCATATCTTTCCGCCAGGTGCAATAAAATACGCGAGTACTCACGAAGGAAATGGCCGACTATTGCATTGTTTTTGACCACTTTCCCGGCAAATTTGTCGACTTTGTTGTCAAGCTCCTGATCTGCCTGAAGTTTTTCGCCTATTGCGGGTTTTCAAATAACTTTATAGACGTGATATCCCCAAACAGCTGAGTCAAAGTAGATTGTGCGGACAATTGTGCGATGCTTTTTTGATCGACCCAGGCTCTGTCCCAGACTCCTCCCACATTGAAAGCTTGGCTACTAAGCACTCGTTCGTTTTGTTGCAATGGTAAAGTTTACGGCGTGTTTCGAAGTGATAATCTTGAAAAATTGGGTAAAAAGAGCATTTTAAGTTGAAGATGTCATAAATTCAAACAAAAAAGAAGGTACAGCAAATGAAATTTCACTTTCTGTAGACTTGATAAATGTGAAAGATGGCAGCAACTTCCGTGTCAGTGTTTTGACACCTTGATTGTTTGTCCTTGTTTGCTCATAGCAAATACAACTCTGCTGGTATTTAAAACTTTATTGTTTTTATTTTTTTCTAAAATCTGCCCTTCCAAATTGGGAGTGCGGCTTATCTACGGATGCGGCTTATACATGGACGTTTACGGTATTTTTTTAATGGACAACAAGTTTGCCGAACAACGTTCCAGTTTCTCTATGGAATAGGCAAAGACAGGCTTTCAAATTTAAGAAAGCACCTTCGTGAAAATGGCTTAACTGCTAGGCAGCACGGAAACACTAATCGCCTTCCTCATAACGTGCTACCACAAGAAGTAGTAACTCAGGTGGTAACATTTATTAAAAATTTTGCTTCGGAACAAGGCTTATCACTTCCAGGTAGAGTTCCACAGTTTAAAAATTTTGATGTTCAACTTTTGCCGTCTTCTAAAACGAAGGCATCTATATGGCGCCTATACAAGGCTTCTGCCAATAAAGACAATAGTACTGCTGTTAGCTATTCTAAGTTTGTCAATATTTGGAACACGTTTACTCTGTACATTGTTATGATGACTCCTGCAACTGATCTTTGCGGTACATGCCAACTTAACAACACCAAAATATTCAGAACTGTTAACGTCAGTGAAGATGAGAAGAGGCAATGCATCGCACATCAAAATGAACATTTAGATAGGGCTTTAAAGGAAAGAGAATTCTACAGGAATTCAGTTAAAAGCTGCAAGGAAACTCTTCAAAACTCTGAAGTAGACCTTTTGTCAGCACAAGCTGCATGCTCTTATCAGGGAACAGTTCATTACTCTTATGACTACGCTCAGCAAGTACACTTTCCTTCCAATCCCCAACAACCGGGACCAATTTATTTTAAGACACCAAGAAAATGCGGTCTATTTGGCATCTGTTGTGAAGGTTTACCAAGGCAGATTAACTACCTCATTGATGAAGCCGTCACTACAGGAAAAGGCGCCAATGCAACTATCAGTTACCTGCACAGTTTTTTTTTAACCCATGGTGCCGGAGAAACAGATGTGCATATTCACGCAGATAACTGTAGTGGCCAAAATAAGAACAACTATGTGATATGGTATTATTGCTGGCGGGTACTTTGTGGTTATCACCACTCTGTTCTTTATTCCTTTTTGATTGCTGGGCACACGAAATTTAGTCCCGATTGGTGTTTTGGACTACTTAAGCAATCATTTAGATGTAACTTTGTGTCATCCCTGTTTGACCTAATGAGAACTGTTGACAACTCTACCGTCACAGGAGTAAATATTTCGGAATTATGCGGTCGGCATGATGGCACTGTTTTAGTGCCAGTGTACGATTGGGCTACTTATCTCCAACCGTTCTTCAAAAAAATTTCGGGATAAGTAAATATCATCACTTCCGATTGTCCAAAGAACAACCAGGTGTAGTTTTCTGCCGTGAGTTTGTCGATTCTCCTGAAACACAGTGGCAAATTTTGAAAGATGTTTCTAACAAGCCACCGGCCCGGCTTCCCCCTATAATTACTCCACCTGGGCTTGACGATTATCGAAAACAATACCTCTTCGGGGAAATTAGGCCATTTTGCCGCCCTGGAACTGAGGACCTAGTCGCTTCAAAACCCAACAATTGATTGACACCAGCGCACGTCAATGCTCACGAAATGAGCATAAACTACACTTGAAAAACAGTAGAGAAAGAAAAAACAAGAAAAGGAAACAAAATGAGATGTTTTATTGGCATTAACTATCATTTTGTGACATTTATCTTAACGCTTTCAAAACTACTTGAATGATTTCACATTCTTTGTACATAGAAAACAACATAAACATACTTTATAGATTTCTTAAAATATTCACTGATTTTTCAATAGCTATTTCCATTTTTATTATTCCTATCTTGTCAATAATCTTGTAATTATATTTAATTCATTGCCAATCAGTGCCGTGAGTTGAATTTATGTGTGCTGGCAGTTACAGGGTAATCTGGAACAGAGAGGAATTTTGTGCCCTTTCCAAGTCACGTATCTTTAATTAAGTTGTTATATGCGTGGTCATTGCCTCGGCAAGTAAGCCAAAGCCCAGATGAAAAAGCCAACTATCTTGGTCAGCTCTTACTATTAAACTACGCTACTTTTATTGAGCGGTATTATGCAGTGAAAAAGATGGTCGCAAAAGTTACGGGAAAAACTGCAAAACTTATTATCTTTGTGCGTGCGGCGCTTGATTACTGCGGGTTATAATTTATGCGGTTTTGACGGCGATCTGCTAAAAAGTTTCTGCGAATAGAATTTATTGTAACGTTAAGAAATGTATATTCTATATTGGAAATATTTTGAGTATTTGTCACTTGGAAGTAAATGTAAATGTAAGTGTACTGTCCTCACTGTTTTCCAGGGTTTTCTTGTTTTTTATTTTTAAACTTGATTTCGCGGCATTTGGCATTATGACTTCGTCGGGATTTTTTTCACTATCCGGACTTCCTTTCCTTGGGAATTTAGTGAAGGAAAGACCTGTCAAATAAAAAGAGAAACACAATCTATGAATTTGCACAAGAAGACTTCAGCTGGTTTTCCGTTTCACAATCGCGCAAAAGGAAGCAGGTTGTTTGCCCGCAAAGCCAAGCCTTGATTTAGGCAAGATACGGTAATGTATAATATAACCCAGAAATTTCAAACACTGCCCTTAACAGGATAAAGTAAAGGCCGTATACTAAGGTTGTAAAACCAGTACACCTCTTTGAGTAATGGCAGCTGCTATCGATAATGAAGCGAAAAACAAAGATGATGTCGTGGAGATGCTCAGAGATGCAATTAATGCAGGCAATGAAGCTTGGGACGCTGTGAACAAGTTTCACGGAAAATTTCTGGAGGCAACGTATAAAGCTGGAATGTTGACAGAGATACGAGCTCCATTTGATCACATTTGTCAAGGTATTGCCAGTTTTCACGTGATGTCACTAACGAGAATCTTTGCATATTTACCTTTCTTTGTTTGCTCAGATTCTGGACTTTATCTTTTGAACGGTTTTGATTTTGATTTTGATCTATTTGTAAGTGTCACCAATTAGATTTTTTTAAGCTACGTACTTTTGACACTGAAATAAAGTCTTTCATTCATCCAGTCATTCAATGGCGTGACTCTGAAAACATGACCAGCAATTGCCGGACCAAAACTATCCCAAAACGAGTTATTCGAACCGTTGACTATGCTAGGCCTAATAATGTAATTCACTAACGAACACTTCTACTTTCACTCTTGAATTTACAGATACTAAAGAGAAGCTAGAAAGGTTCGGGATAAGAAATCTTCAAAAAGAACTTAATGCTAGAGGGTATAGACAATGATCAGAGAATGAATCAACATGCAGAAACAAAAGAATGTACTGATCAGCAACCGAGCAAGAAACACACGTTGACAAGTTTAACCTTTGTTTCATCCAATTTTCTTTTATTGCGATTTCCTCCCACATTAGAACTAGCCATTCCATCTTTGGTAAAAATAGCATCCATGGCCCCTCGTATAAACTGATTCCTCGTGTTAGCTTTTTTAACTCATTCATTGCGAAGCAATGGATGAGTTTTTGCAGAGAGGGGAAAACGGCGTTAGCAGAAATCTGCGTAGACGGAAGTGACGTAACAAATTGGTTAACAAATTGGTTGATTTGCGCAACCGCTGACCAAGTAGTCAGCTTGCCACGAATAGCAAACATGACAAGCCTAATTAATGCACTTTCTGGATGATTGCAAAACACCGCGAGAGAATTTGTGTAACAAATGTAGGCATTCAGTGAATAAAATGAGATCAAAAACATACCTGTAGATATATATTTAAATATTTATTTTTTCTCCGGAAATGAGCCCGCGTACCTACCCTTCCCTCCATATCGTGTTGCGTGCCCAAGAAGGAAGCGATATTTTACGAATGTTGCTCACGCCGGATGGGATGTATACTGTACTAGTTGATACATGGAGTGAATTTGGTTAAAAATGTTGAAAAATTTTAGAATTTGTGGAGCCCAAACTGGTTTGAGATATTCGTTGGATTCGTCAGCCTCCATTACGGTCATTACGTGGTCAATGAGTCTTCTTAGCTCATTGAAGGCAGCCATTGTGGATTGTGACTTCAATCGTTTGTGATTTCTGGTGAGTAAATATTGCTTTCTTTAATTGTTTAAATTTGTTTTAAGCAAAACATACAGCCCACACATCAAATCGAAATGACCCAGAACTAAACTAAAGTCTGTTTCAGACTAAGAGTCCAGAAATATTCGCCAGGGTTACGATCGCTGCATGACAATTGCTATAAAGCTCCATTCACTAATAAGCTTATTTACAGCGTTATGAAATTGCTAGTTCCACTGAAATGCCAGATGACTACTATTGCTTTATAAATAATGGCCCTAAGTCGAATAATAATATTATCAGTACCAGATGATATCCTGAAATGCATAAAGAAGAATGGAATCTGTACACTGTCTGTACTTCGTTGCTGATTATCGTTGCTCGTGTGTTACACACGTAGACTACCCAGATTGATCAGGCAAAACAAGACATCAAGTTTAATGAATCTAACCATGATACCAAAACTGACAATCTTAAAAGCTGTGTAACACTTGGTGACTATTGTAGTCACCCAAATGGGATTGAAATGCAGGTAAATAATCTATTCAATATCTCAGGTTGTTAAAAACAGAGTTGATCAGAGTTATCTGCAGTGTGTTTGCTTTCACTCAAAACTCTTGCCCTGCTAGGTCCGGGTTTACTAAAAAGGGATGTGCCCTATTTCTGGTATCTTCCAAATTATTTTTATTTATATCTTCATCTTTTTTATCTATTTGATTTCAGGGGCAGCAGTTAATGTTACATCTACTGGATTATTCCTGGCTACCCATAATAGTTATTTAATAAAAAAAAAGTAATAAGTAATTATTATAAACAATAATACAGTCAAATGAATAATGACAATGACAACCCAAGAACTTTAAATGATAAATACTCTGAGTTCAGGGTGGATTGTCTTGGCAAACTGACTCCATCAGACTTCAACGCTTTCCTTCGAAAACCAAGCTTACACACTTTCAACTTCATTTAGCCAGCAGATAACTGATGTACAATTTATAGCTCACCACCTTTAATTTCATCTAGACCTGTATTTTTTGTAATATGGTACATGTTTAAAACAGTTACACAAGCTTTCTCAAGGTGTACTGATAAATGTTGCACTAATCACTTAGTACATTTTTTGAATAAAATATCATACATAAACTGTAACAAGCAAACAGTGAATGAGGCTTTCACTTCATTTAGATGACACAACATTTACTAAACAATGAACACAAATGCTTGACAACAAAACATAAAGATGAATGTCATCTACAACCGCAGAACAAATATGAATTATTTCTTACAGTATTGTGCAAAAGTAATGCAAACGTATTTCGCCGAAATTCGCGGCTTTTCTGGCTTTTCGACGAAAAAATATCGAATTTTCGATGGAAGCGAATTTTCAACGAAAAGTCACGATAATCGTGATGCCTATTGTTTCCAATTACGTGAATTTTCGAACGACAATTCGCTCAGAACGAAAATATACTTTGAATTTTCGAGTGACAATTTGCAGTGTTCGATCAATGACTTAGAACATTTGAGCGAAATTTCACTCTTTGTTTGCTCTGCTCAAACAGTCCCACGCATTTTCTGGACGATAATTTGCCCAGTTCGAATTTGCCGCGACGATTCTATTCTGATGTCACTTCACAGTGTAAGCTTTACGACAAACTCGTGTCAGTTTATACAACAGGTTTATACGAGACTCACCTGTATTACTTCAAAGGTTCCTTATACTGTTTACTTCACGTTGAAAGCATCGCAGCTCTTACACCGTTGTTCTTTGGTGGTTTCTTGGCTCACGTTTGTTGAACACAAGGGCCACTCGCAGACACGGCCATGTTTGCGTAACCCAGACTCCGCGCGAACTGGTAACGCCACAGCTCAAGTTACTGTGGGCTCGCAAACAATTTGCCAACATGGCGTACATGTCACATGGCGAGCCCCAAACGTTTAAATCATGAGACAGAATGAAGGAATTTTTCTGAATTCAAAAGTTTTCAAACTGAAATGGAATTTATGTGGATTCATGAGCTTTTAAACAAAGCAACAATTATGTTTGCAAAGTAAGGCGTTCAAAGAATATTTTCTGCATACGAACTCTGGAAACGCATCTTGTTGGTATCTGTTTTGAACGTGAATATTTAGTCAAAGTCAAAACAAAGTAAATTTGTTCACTTAGATACAAAACTACAGTGGGCCGGCTTCAGTATTCTTTTGTCGCGAACGCCTCACTTTCCCTCTACATGACATAGTTACCAACGCAACATCTATACCGCAGGCCAAACAACTGTGGGCTCGTAACTTTTCCAACTTTGTCAACATGTTTACATGCCACATGGCTGGGGTTAAACGTGATGTTTGCATGCCACATGGCTGGGCTATACATACATACATACATACTTTTATTTGGTAAAGCAGGTTAAGTTAAAATGGCAGCAAAAGGCTGATGTGGACCTGCATCTAAAATAAGTTAAGCTTAAAATGAGGTTGATGCTTACGGTCGATATGGAAGCAGAAAATGCTTGAAATAAGCTTATTGCTTTTAAAAACGGCAAGGATTCAGTTTACAAGGTAAGACGTCCGAAGCCAGTTTTGTACGATTCTCTGGAGCCGATTGAGACATGCACTGCTTGGCTTAAAAACACGTGAAAGATATTTGACATGTAATGTTTCATAACATAACATTTGCCTACAAAAGTTCAATCTCATTTGTATGTTGTTTGTTTTGGGAAAGTGCGCTTCTGTAAACATAGTCACGTCAACACACTTGACCTACATTTGCGAAATGGCACCCAGTTTTGCTGATCGATAAGCGGGCTTGAAAATCAAAGTTGCTTAAACAAGGTTTTACGAGGCTGTGTTTTAAGGAATTACTTGTAAGACTGTTACTTATTTTCATTGTGCAAGGCATTTGCTTTTTTTTCATTGGAAATAGCCGATTAAATTGTCGGATCATTGAATCTATTTTCGATATGAGTTCAGTTTATTTACATACATGTACGCTTGCTTGTTCAGTCGTTCATGTCACGCGAATCTGCTGCTTCGAATTTCGCTATCTCGAATCTTCGTTGGGTTACCTCGAAAATTCGCTACTTCGAACTTCGCTATCTCGAATTTTCGAGAAAGATCGTGAATTTTTCGCTTCGAACCCTACGAAAAACGTTTCGAAAATTCGACGACTTTTCATGGAAAATTCGCGAGAACAAAGGACGTCTTTCGACGAATTTCGTTTGCATAACTTTTGGCACAATCACTGTATATATTTCAACAAAGGGAACAGCAAGAATTGCTTATGATGGTGGAGAGCGAAAGGAGCGACTGGATTGAATGTCTGAACCGGGAGGGTTGGTCGACTTCAAACAAGGTACTCGGGAATAAGGACGAGAAAGTACTTGAGGTAAGTGCCTGCTTTTCCCTTGCTGTGGTATCCATTACGGATAAAATTCTTTTTGTTGCAATATTCTCTTTAAAGATTGTAGCCTGCACATACACATCTCATTATAAGACCCTTTCAACTGGTAAACTGTGATGCAGTTGCTTATCGCCAATTTGCGTTCCATTATTCTTTCTTTGAAAAAATAAACCTACATTTAACAATGAAACATTTTTCAAACGTCGCTCACATAATCATACAATTTCTCTAAGACTACGCCGGTGATTTTATTGGTGCCAGTGTTGCATAGTCAAGATTAAAAAGAAAGAAAATAGTTTTCACTGTGCGTTGCCAGGCCGGTCAGAATGTGGTAACTTCTTGTGTCATTTAAGAGTGTTTTAATTTTCTTTTATTGGTAGGTTCTTCAACATTTGAGTAATTCGACCGCTAATATGTCGGAAGCCATCTCAAAGATGGAAAGTCACATTGCCTCCATTGATACTCGTCTATCTAACATAGAGACTCTACTTTTTACCCCTTTTATTCCGGCTTCGAGCACCACCTGTGAACCAGTCTCGGCATTGGATGTTAGCCTTCCAAGCTCCTCGTCAATTGGGGAACCAGTTGCTATGCCCGTGACTCCCGCTCCACAAACAGCGCCTCTCTATGAATCTGTTTCACCTTTAGTAGCTGGCCTTCCAGAGGAAAAGGCAGCACGAATCCGCGCTATTCACAATCAAAGGGCTCTTATGAGCCAACTCATTCATGCTCTTAGCCATGAAATGACTTAAGTGTTTCTTGTGTATTATAGCGTTTAACAATGTTGGTGGTGCATCATTAAGCATCAAGCTTCTTCCTGACATGTATCTTAGCTATCAGCAGGCTTACAATTGACTGGTTGGGTAAATGAATCATTTCCTGTACAATAGATTTGGACAATATAGCATCATTCTTTATGTTTTGTGAAATATATACAGTATTGTGCAAAAGTTATGCAAACGAAATTCGTCGAAAGACGTCCTTTGTTCTCGCGAATTTTCCATGAAAAGTCGTCGAATTTTCGAAACGTTTTTCGTAGGGTTCGAAGCGAAAAATTCACGATCTTTCTCGAAAATTCGAGATAGCGAAGTTCGAAGTAGCGAATTTTCGAGGTAACCCAACGAAGATTCGAGATAGCGAAATTCGAAGCAGCAGATTCGCGTGACATGAACGACTGAACAAGCAAGCGTACATGTATGTAAATAAACTGAACTCATATCGAAAATAGATTCAATGATCCGACAATTTAATCGGCTATTTCCAATGAAAAAAAAGCAAATGCCTTGCACAATGAAAATAAGTAACAGTCTTACAAGTAATTCCTTAAAACACAGCCTCGTAAAACCTTGTTTAAGCAACTTTGATTTTCAAGCCCGCTTATCGATCAGCAAAACTGGGTGCCATTTCGCAAATGTAGGTCAAGTGTGTTGACGTGACTATGTTTACAGAAGCGCACTTTCCCAAAACAAACAACATACAAATGAGATTGAACTTTTGTAGGCAAATGTTATGTTATGAAACATTACATGTCAAATATCTTTCACGTGTTTTTAAGCCAAGCAGTGCATGTCTCAATCGGCTCCAGAGAATCGTACAAAACTGGCTTCGGACGTCTTACCTTGTAAACTGAATCCTTGCCGTTTTTAAAAGCAATAAGCTTATTTCAAGCATTTTCTGCTTCCATATCGACCGTAAGCATCAACCTCATTTTAAGCTTAACTTATTTTAGATGCAGGTCCACATCAGCCTTTTGCTGCCATTTTAACTTAACCTGCTTTACCAAATAAAAGTATGTATGTATGTATGTATAGCCCAGCCATGTGGCATGCAAACATCACGTTTAACCCCAGCCATGTGGCATGTAAACATGTTGACAAAGTTGGAAAAGTTACGAGCCCACAGTTGTTTGGCCTGCGGTATAGATGTTGCGTTGGTAACTATGTCATGTAGAGGGAAAGTGAGGCGTTCGCGACAAAAGAATACTGAAGCCGGCCCACTGTAGTTTTGTATCTAAGTGAACAAATTTACTTTGTTTTGACTTTGACTAAATATTCACGTTCAAAACAGATACCAACAAGATGCGTTTCCAGAGTTCGTATGCAGAAAATATTCTTTGAACGCCTTACTTTGCAAACATAATTGTTGCTTTGTTTAAAAGCTCATGAATCCACATAAATTCCATTTCAGTTTGAAAACTTTTGAATTCAGAAAAATTCCTTCATTCTGTCTCATGATTTAAACGTTTGGGGCTCGCCATGTGACATGTACGCCATGTTGGCAAATTGTTTGCGAGCCCACAGTAACTTGAGCTGTGGCGTTACCAGTTCGCGCGGAGTCTGGGTTACGCAAACATGGCCGTGTCTGCGAGTGGCCCTTGTGTTCAACAAACGTGAGCCAAGAAACCACCAAAGAACAACGGTGTAAGAGCTGCGATGCTTTCAACGTGAAGTAAACAGTATAAGGAACCTTTGAAGTAATACAGGTGAGTCTCGTATAAACCTGTTGTATAAACTGACACGAGTTTGTCGTAAAGCTTACACTGTGAAGTGACATCAGAATAGAATCGTCGCGGCAAATTCGAACTGGGCAAATTATCGTCCAGAAAATGCGTGGGACTGTTTGAGCAGAGCAAACAAAGAGTGAAATTTCGCTCAAATGTTCTAAGTCATTGATCGAACACTGCAAATTGTCACTCGAAAATTCAAAGTATATTTTCGTTCTGAGCGAATTGTCGTTCGAAAATTCACGTAATTGGAAACAATAGGCATCACGATTATCGTGACTTTTCGTTGAAAATTCGCTTCCATCGAAAATTCGATATTTTTTCGTCGAAAAGCCAGAAAAGCCGCGAATTTCGGCGAAATACGTTTGCATTACTTTTGCACAATACTGTAAGAAATAATTCATATTTGTTCTGCGGTTGTAGATGACATTCATCTTTATGTTTTGTTGTCAAGCATTTGTGTTCATTGTTTAGTAAATGTTGTGTCATCTAAATGAAGTGAAAGCCTCATTCACTGTTTGCTTGTTACAGTTTATGTATGATATTTTATTCAAAAAATGTACTAAGTGATTAGTGCAACATTTATCAGTACACCTTGAGAAAGCTTGTGTAACTGTTTTAAACATGTACCATATTACAAAAAATACAGGTCTAGATGAAATTAAAGGTGGTGAGCTATAAATTGTACATCAGTTATCTGCTGGCTAAATGAAGTTGAAAGTGTGTAAGCTTGGTTTTCGAAGGAAAGCGTTGAAGTCTGATGGAGTCAGTTTGCCAAGACAATCCACCCTGAACTCAGAGTATTTATCATTTAAAGTTCTTGGGTTGTCATTGTCATTATTCATTTGACTGTATTATTGTTTATAATAATTACTTATTACTTTTTTTTTATTAAATAACTATTATGGGTAGCCAGGAATAATCCAGTAGATGTAACATTAACTGCTGCCCCTGAAATCAAATAGATAAAAAAGATGAAGATATAAATAAAAATAATTTGGAAGATACCAGAAATAGGGCACATCCCTTTTTAGTAAACCCGGACCTAGCAGGGCAAGAGTTTTGAGTGAAAGCAAACACACTGCAGATAACTCTGATCAACTCTGTTTTTAACAACCTGAGATATTGAATAGATTATTTACCTGCATTTCAATCCCATTTGGGTGACTACAATAGTCACCAAGTGTTACACAGCTTTTAAGATTGTCAGTTTTGGTATCATGGTTAGATTCATTAAACTTGATGTCTTGTTTTGCCTGATCAATCTGGGTAGTCTACGTGTGTAACACACGAGCAACGATAATCAGCAACGAAGTACAGACAGTGTACAGATTCCATTCTTCTTTATGCATTTCAGGATATCATCTGGTACTGATAATATTATTATTCGACTTAGGGCCATTATTTATAAAGCAATAGTAGTCATCTGGCATTTCAGTGGAACTAGCAATTTCATAACGCTGTAAATAAGCTTATTAGTGAATGGAGCTTTATAGCAATTGTCATGCAGCGATCGTAACCCTGGCGAATATTTCTGGACTCTTAGTCTGAAACAGACTTTAGTTTAGTTCTGGGTCATTTCGATTTGATGTGTGGGCTGTATGTTTTGCTTAAAACAAATTTAAACAATTAAAGAAAGCAATATTTACTCACCAGAAATCACAAACGATTGAAGTCACAATCCACAATGGCTGCCTTCAATGAGCTAAGAAGACTCATTGACCACGTAATGACCGTAATGGAGGCTGACGAATCCAACGAATATCTCAAACCAGTTTGGGCTCCACAAATTCTAAAATTTTTCAACATTTTTAACCAAATTCACTCCATGTATCAACTAGTACAGTATACATCCCATCCGGCGTGAGCAACATTCGTAAAATATCGCTTCCTTCTTGGGCACGCAACACGATATGGAGGGAAGGGTAGGTACGCGGGCTCATTTCCGGAGAAAAAATAAATATTTAAATATATATCTACAGGTATGTTTTGATCTCATTTTATTCACTGAATGCCTACATTTGTTACACAAATTCTCTCGCGGTGTTTTGCAATCATCCAGAAAGTGCATTAATTAGGCTTGTCATGTTTGCTATTCGTGGCAAGCTGACTACTTGGTCAGCGGTTGCGCAAATCAACCAATTTGTTAACCAATTTGTTACGTCACTTCCGTCTACGCAGATTTCTGCTAACGCCGTTTTCCCCTCTCTGCAAAAACTCATCCATTGCTTCGCAATGAATGAGTTAAAAAAGCTAACACGAGGAATCAGTTTATACGAGGGGCCATGGATGCTATTTTTACCAAAGATGGAATGGCTAGTTCTAATGTGGGAGGAAATCGCAATAAAAGAAAATTGGATGAAACAAAGGTTAAACTTGTCAAACGTGTGTTTCTTGCTCGGTTGCTGATCAGTACATTCTTTTGTTTCTGCATGTTGATTCATTCTCTGATCATTGTCTATACCCTCTAGCATTAAGTTCTTTTTGAAGATTTCTTATCCCGAACCTTTCTAGCTTCTCTTTAGTATCTGTAAATTCAAGAGTGAAAGTAGAAGTGTTCGTTAGTGAATTACATTATTAGGCCTAGCATAGTCAACGGTTCGAATAACTCGTTTTGGGATAGTTTTGGTCCGGCAATTGCTGGTCATGTTTTCAGAGTCACGCCATTGAATGACTGGATGAATGAAAGACTTTATTTCAGTGTCAAAAGTACGTAGCTTAAAAAAATCTAATTGGTGACACTTACAAATAGATCAAAATCAAAATCAAAACCGTTCAAAAGATAAAGTCCAGAATCTGAGCAAACAAAGAAAGGTAAATATGCAAAGATTCTCGTTAGTGACATCACGTGAAAACTGGCAATACCTTGACAAATGTGATCAAATGGAGCTCGTATCTCTGTCAACATTCCAGCTTTATACGTTGCCTCCAGAAATTTTCCGTGAAACTTGTTCACAGCGTCCCAAGCTTCATTGCCTGCATTAATTGCATCTCTGAGCATCTCCACGACATCATCTTTGTTTTTCGCTTCATTATCGATAGCAGCTGCCATTACTCAAAGAGGTGTACTGGTTTTACAACCTTAGTATACGGCCTTTACTTTATCCTGTTAAGGGCAGTGTTTGAAATTTCTGGGTTATATTATACATTACCGTATCTTGCCTAAATCAAGGCTTGGCTTTGCGGGCAAACAACCTGCTTCCTTTTGCGCGATTGTGAAACGGAAAACCAGCTGAAGTCTTCTTGTGCAAATTCATAGATTGTGTTTCTCTTTTTATTTGACAGGTCTTTCCTTCACTAAATTCCCAAGGAAAGGAAGTCCGGATAGTGAAAAAAATCCCGACGAAGTCATAATGCCAAATGCCGCGAAATCAAGTTTAAAAATAAAAAACAAGAAAACCCTGGAAAACAGTGAGGACAGTACACTTACATTTACATTTACTTCCAAGTGACAAATACTCAAAATATTTCCAATATAGAATATACATTTCTTAACGTTACAATAAATTCTATTCGCAGAAACTTTTTAGCAGATCGCCGTCAAAACCGCATAAATTATAACCCGCAGTAATCAAGCGCCGCACGCACAAAGATAATAAGTTTTGCAGTTTTTCCCGTAACTTTTGCGACCATCTTTTTCACTGCATAATACCGCTCAATAAAAGTAGCGTAGTTTAATAGTAAGAGCTGACCAAGATAGTTGGCTTTTTCATCTGGGCTTTGGCTTACTTGCCGAGGCAATGACCACGCATATAACAACTTAATTAAAGATACGTGACTTGGAAAGGGCACAAAATTCCTCTCTGTTCCAGATTACCCTGTAACTGCCAGCACACATAAATTCAACTCACGGCACTGATTGGCAATGAATTAAATATAATTACAAGATTATTGACAAGATAGGAATAATAAAAATGGAAATAGCTATTGAAAAATCAGTGAATATTTTAAGAAATCTATAAAGTATGTTTATGTTGTTTTCTATGTACAAAGAATGTGAAATCATTCAAGTAGTTTTGAAAGCGTTAAGATAAATGTCACAAAATGATAGTTAATGCCAATAAAACATCTCATTTTGTTTCCTTTTCTTGTTTTTTCTTTCTCTACTGTTTTTCAAGTGTAGTTTATGCTCATTTCGTGAGCATTGACGTGCGCTGGTGTCAATCAATTGTTGGGTTTTGAAGCGACTAGGTCCTCAGTTCCAGGGCGGCAAAATGGCCTAATTTCCCCGAAGAGGTATTGTTTTCGATAATCGTCAAGCCCAGGTGGAGTAATTATAGGGGGAAGCCGGGCCGGTGGCTTGTTAGAAACATCTTTCAAAATTTGCCACTGTGTTTCAGGAGAATCGACAAACTCACGGCAGAAAACTACACCTGGTTGTTCTTTGGACAATCGGAAGTGATGATATTTACTTATCCCGAAATTTTTTTGAAGAACGGTTGGAGATAAGTAGCCCAATCGTACACTGGCACTAAAACAGTGCCATCATGCCGACCGCATAATTCCGAAATATTTACTCCTGTGACGGTAGAGTTGTCAACAGTTCTCATTAGGTCAAACAGGGATGACACAAAGTTACATCTAAATGATTGCTTAAGTAGTCCAAAACACCAATCGGGACTAAATTTCGTGTGCCCAGCAATCAAAAAGGAATAAAGAACAGAGTGGTGATAACCACAAAGTACCCGCCAGCAATAATACCATATCACATAGTTGTTCTTATTTTGGCCACTACAGTTATCTGCGTGAATATGCACATCTGTTTCTCCGGCACCATGGGTTAAAAAAAAACTGTGCAGGTAACTGATAGTTGCATTGGCGCCTTTTCCTGTAGTGACGGCTTCATCAATGAGGTAGTTAATCTGCCTTGGTAAACCTTCACAACAGATGCCAAATAGACCGCATTTTCTTGGTGTCTTAAAATAAATTGGTCCCGGTTGTTGGGGATTGGAAGGAAAGTGTACTTGCTGAGCGTAGTCATAAGAGTAATGAACTGTTCCCTGATAAGAGCATGCAGCTTGTGCTGACAAAAGGTCTACTTCAGAGTTTTGAAGAGTTTCCTTGCAGCTTTTAACTGAATTCCTGTAGAATTCTCTTTCCTTTAAAGCCCTATCTAAATGTTCATTTTGATGTGCGATGCATTGCCTCTTCTCATCTTCACTGACGTTAACAGTTCTGAATATTTTGGTGTTGTTAAGTTGGCATGTACCGCAAAGATCAGTTGCAGGAGTCATCATAACAATGTACAGAGTAAACGTGTTCCAAATATTGACAAACTTAGAATAGCTAACAGCAGTACTATTGTCTTTATTGGCAGAAGCCTTGTATAGGCGCCATATAGATGCCTTCGTTTTAGAAGACGGCAAAAGTTGAACATCAAAATTTTTAAACTGTGGAACTCTACCTGGAAGTGATAAGCCTTGTTCCGAAGCAAAATTTTTAATAAATGTTACCACCTGAGTTACTACTTCTTGTGGTAGCACGTTATGAGGAAGGCGATTAGTGTTTCCGTGCTGCCTAGCAGTTAAGCCATTTTCACGAAGGTGCTTTCTTAAATTTGAAAGCCTGTCTTTGCCTATTCCATAGAGAAACTGGAACGTTGTTCGGCAAACTTGTTGTCCATTAAAAAAATACCGTAAACGTCCATGTATAAGCCGCATCCGTAGATAAGCCGCACTCCCAATTTGGAAGGGCAGATTTTAGAAAAAAATAAAAACAATAAAGTTTTAAATACCAGCAGAGTTGTATTTGCTATGAGCAAACAAGGACAAACAATCAAGGTGTCAAAACACTGACACGGAAGTTGCTGCCATCTTTCACATTTATCAAGTCTACAGAAAGTGAAATTTCATTTGCTGTACCTTCTTTTTTGTTTGAATTTATGACATCTTCAACTTAAAATGCTCTTTTTACCCAATTTTTCAAGATTATCACTTCGAAACACGCCGTAAACTTTACCATTGCAACAAAACGAACGAGTGCTTAGTAGCCAAGCTTTCAATGTGGGAGGAGTCTGGGACAGAGCCTGGGTCGATCAAAAAAGCATCGCACAATTGTCCGCACAATCTACTTTGACTCAGCTGTTTGGGGATATCACGTCTATAAAGTTATTTGAAAACCCGCAATAGGCGAAAAACTTCAGGCAGATCAGGAGCTTGACAACAAAGTCGACAAATTTGCCGGGAAAGTGGTCAAAAACAATGCAATAGTCGGCCATTTCCTTCGTGAGTACTCGCGTATTTTATTGCACCTGGCGGAAAGATATGCGTGGAATTGACTGGCCGTAGACGTCACTGAAAACAGCTGTGTAGAGGAATGGAGATTCCTTGTAGGTTGGTGTTTAGTTGTTCGAGTAAAGTGAAAATTAATCGCTTGAAAGAACTCGTGGAGAGCAAGATTCGCCGATAAACACTCAAAGACATAAACGGCTCCTTTAGGAGCCGCCACTCGTGAAAAAAGTCAACGAACAACAGCAACAAACTCTCAGTTTCTTTTATGTTTATTTCTTGACTTTATGAATATTAATAAGGTGTTTGCGATCTCCAAACACAGATGTATCCGTGGATAAGCCGCACCCTTGATTTTGGGCTTCAATTTAGTGAAAAAAAGTGCGGCTTATACATGGACGTTTACGGTAATTTGCGCGCGGGCGTTTACGACCAGAAGTTCTTTTTGTTTGACTTTGGATTGTTCCCAAAATTACAAGATCAAGTTCAGCCGATGTAAGTTCTACACACTGCATTCGATGATCAAGAATTTCTTCGAAACTTAGTGATATACTACAAGGTTTTCCATTCTTTCCATAACTGCAACCACAGTCTCGCTCTTGGAAGGCTTTGACGGAGACATGAAAATCATCTTCTTCGGATGAGCCAGTGGCTCTGGCACCACATTCGCTGCCTTCAGTGGGGTCTTCGATGTCTAACGGTTCAGATTCTTCGCCACTAGATGAGTCGCCTTCACTTAGTTCCCCTGTATTTTGGTTGTTGAACGAAAAGTAATTCTGTCGAACATCGTTTAATTCTCTGTTGAGACCTTCGTCATCTACAAGAAAGCCACAATCTTGGAAGAAGTCGTTATTCATGACTATAGACCACCTTAGCTAAGGTAAAACAGCTTGATGCTTAAATGTGTAGTTTGCTTTGGGGTGCTTTCCATTATGCCAAAGATTCCGGAAATTTCGGTCAGAATTCAAATGGAAAGGTGCGTTTCGGTTTCTTCTGACCGGAATATTCGGGATCACCTCTGGAGGTGGTCCACATATTTCGGTCGGAATATTCCCACCGAAATTCGCCGTTCCATTTTTGACAAACCAGTTCTTTCCCTCATAAGGGAATTCGGTAAAAGAATTTAAAATGACAACAGCCATTTCTTTTGGTTGGCTCGATTTAATCGGAAAATGTCGTTCCATTTTCCTCATGAATTCCGACTGATCTCTGACCGGTCAGTTTGGCATAATGGTAAGCACCCTTGAACTGTGCTAAAATAAAGTTACGAAGGGGCCACTAAAAAGGTATACGTAATGATACATAATACGAATTGTCTGTTTCATATAAAGAGCACACTTTATTGCGGTATTCTGTCAACCTGCGGGATGCACTTTCTTGCCATTTCTGGTCGTTTCACCGGTGGAAGCAAGCTGAAAAGGCCTTATTTTGTCACACATTTTAATCTACAATGCTCAGGTAGCTTTGCGATAAGTGATGAAGCCCGCCATGTCAGCAAAACAATCTGTTTCTCATTCCATGCGCTATGTCTGAGATCATCAATTGCTATGAATGAATTTCTGTCTTCTTATTAGATTCAAACGCCTTCAGCACTTCTGCAGCTACTGCGATGGTCAATTTTATTTTGAAACCGCGTGAAAATATTTTTGCCGCGCATCACGCATGAACGCTCATCGACATGATTGACATTACTTCACCGCATGCACGATTGAAAGCCGAATAAAGGCCACTTTGGGTCACGTTTAGATTTAGATTTTTTGTGCAAAATCGAATTATTCAGTTCTCTAATGTTAACGATTGAAAGCAACACTCTTACATTCGTTGACAGAATCCAATTTCATCTCGGCAAAACACTGTGTAATTGAAGTCCCGTCATCTGGCGGTGATAAATTTGACTGGTCGCCGATTTCGAAACTTCCCATGGGAAATATAAAGGAAAGAGAAGCCTAAACCTCTGTAACATCCTGTTTGTTAAACGAAACCTTTCAAGAATCATTTCTCGAAAATGAAGTCGGAGATTGAAACATTTTATGAATGTTTCAAGGTGAATTGTGTCCTCATGCAGGAAGGCCGCGGCGGCTTATCAACACTTAAGCGGAGGACAAAATAAAATTAATCAGGTAAACTGTTGTTGTCTTTAAATCTTCCTTCGATCAGTATATTCAACAAAATTCACATCGTGAGTTCAAGCTAGCTTTACCTGGCTAGTTAAAGCGATTTTGTTCAGTATTGTTACAAATTTCTGTGATGACCGTTGCTTCAATCTTCCATGGCATCAACGTTCGTAATTAACATTGTTTACCTGTAACAGACGGTAATGAAATATCGCAAAGTTCGCGGATGGGAAATTGCGAAGGCTGTAATTTAGAGTGGTTTCACTCAACCCGTGAAAAGTAACTAAGCTTTAGGCAGTAATAGTAATAGGCCCTTTGCAGCTAAGCCATCACGTGACCTACTTTTCATAAAATTATGGGCTGCGACTTTAAGAATGCCAGAAATGGAAAAAGTGTGTCGAAAACATCAAAATGGCCAAGTTTGAAGCCCCTGGCATTAAAAAATGAGATTTTATGGCGGTTTGAATTTTAAAAAAATTAAGAAGATTTGTATGGAAAAAGTTGCTGGAGAGCAAGGCCTTGCTCTCCAGCAACTATTTCCATACAAATCTTCTTATTTTTTTTGAAATTCAAACCGCCATAAAATCTCATTCTTTAATGCTAGGGACCTCAAACTTTGCCACTTTGGTATTTTTGATATCCTCTTTCCATTTCTGGCATTCTTTAAGTTATAGCCCATAATACAAAAGATTTTTAGGAAAAATATGGTCACGTGACCCCAGCTGCAAAGGGCCCATTCCATAGTTTCCTTTTGTTTAGTTTTCACCTTAACGCAATAATTGTTGGATGTTGGACACGAGTTAAATAAAATCACTATATCGGAGCAGCGTGACAAAAATTTACCGAAATAATTAGTACTAGGTACATACCTATCGATAGAGTGCCAAAGAGCAAATAATTTGTGGTATAATAAGGGTTTATTAATACGGCATGACGAGTATTTGGTTCTCTTCTGATGCAAACATTACCGAGAGAAATTTATAACGCTTTATGTTACTGACAAAGCGTTGTGGAAACTGCTGGGAAAGCGTTGGGTTCATCGGGGAAGCGTTGAGTGGACCGTTGGCAAAGCGTTGGGAAACGTTGACAACGCTTTGCAAAGCGTTGCAACGCACAGGCAACGCGTTGTAGAATGCGTTGTACAACGCGTTTTTCACTTTTTTTTAAAGCCGGGTTTTCGCAAATAGGGTCACATTTGTCGAATCTTACTCTCTCATTACTTTTGCACAATACTGTACAGGAGATTTTGCAGCCAGTTCATGCAGATTGGCATGCAAAGTTCAATCTAAATCAGGTCATATCCATAATAACCATGCCCCCCCCCCCCCCTCAAACCCTCCTTTTTGAGCACCTGTTGTTTTCTTTTTGGTAGCCATATGAGCATGTTTAATGTATGTGTCAAATTTCAAGTCTCATGGCTGCCGCTGAATGGGTTCTTTGGTCAAATAAGAAAAAAAATCATTATTTCGCTTCTGTTGGCTGATTCTCAATATTTTCAGACTTACGCTCTTAAGGTCCCAATGTCTGGTGGCTCAGGTGCACTTTCTACAGGATTTTTAATGCAGAAAAACTAAACCAAACATTTCATACTTTTCGAGAAAATGCTGCAGTTACATTCAGCTTTCTCCAGATCAACTGGATGGCAACAAGCATCCATAGCTTTCACTTCAAGAATTATGGAAGCCTGAACAACTCCCGCCAACAAATATTTCAAAATATGAAAGCCCCAGTTGATTCTTCACTGTTGTCAGCAGGATTAACAAAACTACAGAAAACAATTAACTGAAGCGAAAAAACTAGTTCTTATTAACATTATTAAGAAACAAAAATGACAAAATGTTGGTTTAAAAGCCTATTCTTTGGTGAGAAAATTGAAACTAATAAAACAGCAAGACAATACTCACAGTGATGTCACTACTAGAATTTATGTGGATTAAGACTGGACTCAGTAATCCATTGGAGAGCTCATCAGTTGCACCATCATCAACAAACTCCAGCTTAAGGCAAACGTATCGTTGGGACATACTCTGAATCTCCTTGCAACATAGTGAGGCACAGGAGAAACTTTTCAAATATACACTGAATTCTTCTACTGATACACATTGGACGTAAATTAGTCTGGTTATTTGAAAAGCAGAGCATTTTGCATCATAACACATTATGCAGTTGTCCGCCATCTTAAACGATAGGCTTCGTTTGTGCTCTCAGAGACACTTATGATGTTAGTTCAAATTTTGACAATATAGTTGAAAACACAAAGGACTCTCAGATGCTATTTAATCCCCACCTGCACCAGCACTGAGCAATGCATCACTGAAAAAGCCAAAACACCACTAGGACCCTCTTCAATTTATGACTAATTATACAAGGAAAGACATGGGGCTGTGGAGAGTCCTCTTATGGCATATTACCAGTGGGAATCAGACAGGTGAAGTACCAAAGAACAAAATTGAGATCAGCATCCAAAGGATTCTTTGGTGGAGTTGTTAGAGAGGTGTAAGGAGTCAAAGGGGAACCTTCTTCATGCCTTACAAGTTAGCCCAGAAGTGAGAGTGGTGCTTACTACAAAAGCTCAGTTAGCAGATGTTGAGTTCTGCTGTGATCCACGTAAATATGCCATCTTCTGTAATGATATCACATATGACATGGCCCCTTCTTTGTTACCACTAGAACCTACCAGCACTTAATGCTTCATTACAAGGATTCTGAGGGACATCCAAACTCAAACATAAGATGAGCTCCTTGTATATCCCTGAGGATGTCCAAGCAGAATTCCTGATTGGCATTTTTGGTGCCAGGAGCAACAAAAGCTTAATTGCTACCAACAATGCAGAGATTTTGATGCTAGGCTTGTCTTTACAAAGCTCCTAGGATAGCAAAGAGATGAAAGCCACCAGAAAAGAAACAGTACTCTTCTATAGTGACTTTCTTGTCAACATTGCTACTGACATGAAAGGAGTCACAACGTTGATGTTCATAATGTAAAACAGCTGTATTATTTGTTTATCCATATCTAACTTCTAGTATTACAAGCTGCCGTAGTGCCTGTAAAACTAGGTACAGAAGATCAAAACAAAACAGAATAGATGTGTATGTAGCACATTCTTTGCTCATAGCAGGAATAGTGCTATGTCCTATTTCAATCTTTTGCAAATCCTCACACTCAAAAACATTTACAAATTTAAATTAGTTCTTTTTAAACATAAAATTAAGATGATTCCACAAACATCCCAGCAATATTTTCTGGACCTCTTACACTAGCTTCTGAGGTCCATAGCTACAATTGTATAATACCAGATTTGAGAGTAATTTTAATATCTATAGACCAAGTGTAAGTAATAATTATGGTGGTACTTAGTTTTCTTTTGTAACATCAAAAATCTGAGAATCGATACCCTTAGAATTTAAAGAAACCTTTCTTATAACTGTTTATATATATGCAACACAAAATGTTTCTTTTAAATACTCAATCTGTCTGTTATTAAAAAACGAAGACACGACACAACGTACCTTGAGAACAGTTGTCACTCAACCATTGTAGCATACAGACCTCTGTAAAATAACTATTTGAAATAAAGAACAAGTTCAAAACAATTAGCTTTCTAGGTTTCTTTATCTGCACATTTAGCTTGCCTTCACAGCTACAAGACAATCCTCGATGCAATGGAAGAATATGCCGAGGTTTGTACATACATGTTTTCAACTATTGAATGCTTTTGGCACTAACTTTTAGATTTGAATTGATCTGCTTTGTGTTATGAGTAGCTTTGAGAAGAAAGACCATGTTATTGTATTCCTAATTTCTCCTTGCAGATGATTGTAAAAATAAAGAAAAGCGATTTTGAAAATGTTTTGTGCTTTTATAAACCAGTGTGAAGGGGAGATTATGGCTAACAGGCCGAGTGCAAATCCAAGGGTGTGAACATAGGCCAAACTTCAACCATTGCAACAGTCCAGTGAGGTAACAGAAGAAAGTATGCAAGCCGCACAAGAAGGCAATTCTCCAGCAAACGGAAAAAGCCCTTTTCTTGTAATTGTATAGATCTTTACCCTCCCCATCCACTTTAATACAATTTGCATACATTTCCAATACAATGTAAATTGTTGCCTCTTGGTGTTTGCTGCCGTCATTGACATGCAAATTACTTGTTATGGTCAATAAATACACTGAAGGTCAAAAATTCAGAGTATTCAGATGGAATTGGCTCGCTTATATAATGAAAGGTTACAAAGGACATGTTAGCCGGGATAAGTATGGAAAACAATCAGACATTGGCTCCATTCAGTTCCGATTTAGGCGAGGTTATTTACATTTAGATACCGTCGAGCATGAATTTCATTACACAAGATGGATTGAGTCCTATCAAAGAAAATAAGTTACTTGTATTAGCAAGCTCCTAAAACAAAATATTTGGAAGAGACCTAACAACCTTTATTATCAGAGAACAAAAATAATTATTGCACAATGACAGAAATAATTCACAATGTCAAGAGAAATAAGATGATCGAGACAAGCTTCAAATAATCATGGCCTCAAGTGCACTCGTGTTTAAAAGAGCAACATATTCGTTTTATTGTTTTTTTTTGTTTATTTAGTGTTGGGAAACTCTATGTGTGACCACTTAGTCGTGAACACCTTGGATTTAGAGCAGCCCATGTACAGAACCATGTGTGGAGAAGAAGGGTTACAAGACCTACTTGAGAGCCCTCAATAAATGTGGTGTCTGGCAGGACCCAGGCTATCTTGCAAGTAGTCGAACTTGGGATCGAATAGACACTGTGCACGAAAGGATGACCCAAATGCGTCATGAAAGATGTTCCAGCAAGGTTCAACCCTTGTGGGATTCCCTATATGGGCCATAAAAGGGAGTGAGATCAGTCAGTCCTTCACTCACCTTTTCTAAGGGCATTTATTAAATATATACTGAAAAGTATACTCAAAACAGGTTTTGTCAGGGTTGTAACAAGGTATATATTTTTTTGATGTGTGATGCTACTTTTCTGCCCCAAATTTTGATCCCTGATTCCAAAAACACGACAAAGTCTGATCCTCAATATTAACTAAAGTTTACAGAGTGGTACATTTGGCAAACAAGTTCAGGACTCGCTGGAGAAAAGAATTCCTCCTTAGTCTACAACAAAGGAAAGGTGGATATGCCCTCAGAGAAACTTAATTGTTGATGATGTTGTAATGATCAAAGACGAAAACCTTCCTTGGATCTTGCATCTGGCAGCTTGCAAGAGTATCAGCCATTTACCCCCGGATAGGCCACACCCCAAACTTTCAATGGTTTTCATGGGAAAAAAATAGTGAGGTCAAGTACCGGGATAAATAAAGCGAAGCTTGAAATCGTAAACAAGTTGTAATGTGTTTACCCTGGCCGGGGACATTGTGTTGTGTTCTTAGGCAAGACACTTTACTCTCACGGTGCCTCTCTCAACTCAGATGTATAAATGGATACCGGCAAATTTAATGCTGGGGGGTAACCCTGCGATGGACTAGCATCCCATTCAGGGCGTAGAAATACTCCCAGCTGCTTTATGCTACAGAAACCGGGATAAGCTCCTGCCTAATGGGCCACTTGGCGTGAACACAGACTTTACCTTACCCTTACCGTTGTAAGTTAGTAACAACTGAAAGCGAACATTAAAACGCCAATTTAGTGCATGACTGTGAGATCTCTTGCATATTAATAAGGTGTCAAAACGCTTGTACCCACGGGTAAATACGGTACCCTAGTTCGATGGCCAAGTACGCAAGGTTCAATT
>JAHPZR010038782.1:0-44740 GCA_019787425.1 Platygyra sinensis | reverse complement strand
TGTCGGGAGGCTTACTTTAGTTCTTCCCTTAAGTTCGTTTCCAAAAAGTTTTGCGTACTAAATAAACATTTTGTAAATACAAAAGCGAAACATGAATATCTAGGACAAGTAATTGCTCGTTTTTCTATTTCCTGAAAAAATGCCTCAAATAATTTCTTCGCTGGTGTTATAACTGTTTTATACCTCTGAAAGAGTGACAATTCTGTTTTAAAATATTTCACATTAAAAATCAACATGATCTTTCTTGAAAATTATTAAGACGGTTACATCAGATATCTTTGCCTTTGATAGCTCGGTTTGAGAAGTTCAGCAGATACGCATGCGTTGTTCATCTCAAATTTTGCTAACGTAGAAACCGGTACATTGTCATGTGCTCTCTGCACTCATTAGACATAAAAACATCTTCCACATACACTTCGCTCGCGGCACTTCACCTTCCCATGGAAACTACACGTCGCTCGAATTCTCCCCGATTCTTTCGACATGTTGATCTTTCAAAACATTAAACGCGGCTTGAATCATTTGAAAATTCATACAGCTCGTCAATTTTGTGACAAATAATAGTGTCAATTATGTATTCTTATTGCTTTTAAGGGAATAGAGTATGGTAAAACCTGTATGAGCGGGCACTTTCAGGAAATGAGAGACTTCTATAATTACAGGTAGCTTCTATTAAAAAAAAAACGTTCGTGCGAGAATTTATTCAACGTAGAGCATTTCTGCGATAAGATATTGAGTACTTAGGTCAGAATTCAAAGAATAACTAACTTGACACGGAGCAACCGACCATGAAACGGCTTTAAACGGCAGATGTTAAAAACCCCGGGGCGGGGAGGGGGGGGGGGAGGTAGTAAAAACTGTTATGTGCAATGGTTGATAAATTTTCGTCGTCTTAGGTAAAAATCAAGGATTCTGGTCTCACTTAGGGTGTTGAGGACGAAACATCACCATTTTTAGCTGTCAAAGTATCGTTTAGGGTGCACTAGAAGTAATATAATGGAGTGACGGAGTGAGGGAGTGACGGAGTGAGGGAGTGACGGAGTGAGGGAGTGAGGGAGTGAGGGAGTGAGGGAGTGAGGGAGTGACGGAGTGACGGAGTGACGGAGTGACGGAGTGACGGAGTGACGGAGTGACGGAGTGACGGAGTGACGGAGTGACGGAGTGACGGAGTGACGGAGTGACAGAGTGACGGAGTGATAAAGTGATGGAGTGATGGGGTGATGGAGTGAAATCGGGTTCACCACTACAACTTGGAAAATATATTTTCCAAGTTAAATATGATGCGCTTTCGAGTTAAGACGCATTAGTGTGGGCACTAAAATGGTAGTTTGGTGGGGAAATTATTTTGCTTGGTTTTCTTCAAAATTTAGACAGAGACTTTTGAAAACTCGCATTAGTGTGGTGGATTAGAATAGGAAATCCAACGCATTTTCTTTTATTCACTTTTTTTATTCACGAAAATAAAGAAATCATTCTTTACAGTTTCTTAATTAACAACTAAGATATTTTTACTGTTTTTCTCCTTAATAGACATGCAATACCGTCGATATAACAATACAGCAAACTAAAAAACACTCCTTCTAATTTAAAACAGCTTTTCTCCTTCTCCTCCTCCTCCTCCTCCTTCTCCTCCTATTTCTCCTCCTCCTTCTCCTCCTTCTCTTCCTTCTCCTTCTCCTTCTTTTTCTCCTTCTCCTTCTCCTTCTCCTTCTCCTTCTCCTTCTCCTTCTCCTTCTCCTTCTCCTTCTCCTTCTCCTTCTCCTTCTCCTTCCCCTTCCCCTTCCCCTTCTCCTTCTCCTTCTCCTTCTCCTTCTCCTTCTCCTGCTCCTCCTCCTACTCCTCCTTCTTCTTCTCCTCCTTCTCCTTCTTCTCCTCCTTCTCCTCGTTCTCCTCCTTCTCCTTCTCTGTCTAATTCTCCTTCCTCTTTTTCTTCCTCTCCTTTTTCTTCTCTTTCTATTTCTTCTTCTCCTTCGCCTTCTCCCTCTCCTTGTCGGGCCTTCTCTTCGTTCTTTTTCTCCATCTTCCTCTTCTTTGACCAGTTAAGGGATTGGATTGTTCCACACGGGCTGATAGTTTCCTTCATTGCCTGTTTCACCTCGTCTATTTTCCAGCAGTAAAGAAATGGATTTAATGACGAATTTAAGAAAAGTAAAGTGACCGTGTAACTAAAAGCAATAATGGATGACGAAGATAGCTCAACCTTGCTCATCAAATTTAACAATATTGCTTATGGTAGATAACAAACGATTAACGTAAGCTGCAGCCACAGTGCAGTTGATACTGCCTTTCTGAATCGCGCTATGTTCAGTTGATTTGTTTGGTTGGGCTGCTGAACATGGTCTTGTACTTGACTTTGATGACGACGGAGGGCAAAGAAAATCTTTGTGTGAGAGAAGGTCGAGGTTACTAGACTCAGTGGTATAAGTATAGCTCCGATTAAAGAGAAGTTCGAAAAGAGCTTCATTGTTGCAAACCCAGCAGGCAGCACCCAAACGGTGATAATGATACAACGGGTCCGCTTCAAAGTAACAACCTGTCTGTATCTTAACCCCAACATAAGGGCAAGAAGTCTGTCTACGCTTATTGCAGTCAGTGTCAACAAAGACGCACAAGTCAAAATTGTGCCTGTTGTCCAAACTGTGACTGCTACGTAGTGACAAATGTTCCAATGTTCATTCACTACAGTCACCAACAGAGTAACATACAGAGGCTCTGAAAACAGACCAGCACAGAGATCACTTACTGCAAGGCTGCGCAGCAAGAGTTTGGATGGAGGATGCAGTGAAGAGTCTTTGCTCAGAGCGACTAGGACCAAACCATTTACAAGAGAAGCTGTAATGGACAGAAAAGCATTTAAAACTGCGATAAATGTCAACTGGCCATGTAACGCAGCAGCTTTGTCTAGTGAGCAGTAGAAGGATTGAACGTTTTCAGACTAGTTCTGCTTTTCGTCAGAAACATTTGCGGCAGCCATTAGTCTGCAGCAATACTGTGTATCTCTGTTGGCGTGAGGTTTATCTCTGGCTTCAATGCCTTGATCAAAATTCATGCTTTTTCATTTATTTGTCCAACATGTCATCTATGAACAGTTAACAACTTAATTAGTCGAGGAGATGGTTTTATTGTGAAAGACTCACCTATTTGTACTTGTAGCAGCTTTGTCACTTTTTTGTTGGAAAATAATTTCATATAAGAATAAGGAGAAAAACACAAACTTATGGTCTAAATAGTGACCTCGAAGCGTTTATTTTCAATTTTAGGGAATATTCTTCAATTCTCAGAATTCAGAAAAATTTATGTTATAAGTTATAAGTAATAGGTTATTTCAAAGGTATGGTTTTTGTCAGCAAATAGTAAAATGAGCATTTGAAAAACAGAACACTTTGACTTTAATTTGCATGGCTACTGATCTTTCAGCAGCTAGAATTCCTGCATTCTCACTGAAGCTTTTTTTGTCAGGTTCAAAACTATTCCGTCCCCACCCCAATTGATCTATAACCAAGAGGGAAGGGAAAACACGTTGGTAAAAGAGGAGGCCGCTTGTTTAAAACGCGACTATTGACCCGGATGTCTTGAGAACAAGGTATGTATTGGAAAGTAACTTAATTACTCGTCAGTGAAAAGGTTCTGGAAGCAAAGATCAGCCTGTTCTGTCTGCTACTTTGAGCATTTAAGAGGCGCCTTGGGCACTAGCTGATTCAAGCTAATAGCTCCTTTTTTCCTCTCAATGACAACTGCTTTGCTAGAGCTGGTTTGTATTTCATTTACCTCTGCTTCAAGAGTACCCTCTGCAAGCTGCTTTAATGTTATCGAAGTCAATAAGTTTTCCATATTTTATGTTCGTTGTTCATAATTGACTGACAACTTTCTTTAATTACCTTTCATTTAAGGTGACAAACACGTCTTTGTTTGACTTACTTGGCAATTCAGTAACTGCTGTCAAAACAATCCAAAAATAGCGCAAAGGAACTGCATTAGTAGACATCAGCTTTTATTTTTATTTGAGACCAGTTAGAATATTCAGTTTTCATGGGTCCTCTATCCTGGTCGAATTGGAATTTAGAGATGTTGGTTTTTGTGGAGGAAGGTAAACCGGAGAACCAGGAGGAAAAGCCTCGGAGCAAGTAGTCTCCTCGGCAGCCGTTTATTGGGTCGTCACGCAACGCTTCCGTGACATCCCAAAAAACGGCTGCGGAGGAGAATACGGAGCAAGACTAGAACTAACAAAACAAACTCGACGCTAGGCTAGAATCGAACTTGGGCCACATTGGCTGGAAGCGAGCGCTCTCAATGTCGTTGCGCCATCCCTGCTCTCCACATATGTTGTTGTATAAACAAACTAAAATGTAAAAGGTTTCAAACAATCGTAAGAGTGCTCGATGCAAATACATGCAGAGCGAAATACTAATTCAAGATAGCAATTGCAACACAGTTACTCGAGTTTCACGCACGAAGCGATCATCAATTCTTTTTTTAATTAGTACGTTGTTGTATAGAAATGCTAAAGAAACTGCTTCCTGTAATTAACACCTTACACTTGGTCTTTATCAGTGAATACACTTAATGTGAAAAATTTTAAAACTTTAAATTTGCTTAATATTTGTTCTGAACTCTTGAATTAATTTTCAAGAGCAAAAGGTGGAAAACTCAAACCAGTTAGCCTTCCAGCACGAGTTTTAACATGGAAGACTTGAGATGACTGATTTTAATGTCTTGAATAAGGCGCTAATAGTCGCATGGATACCACGCATAAAATCCGGAAACGTAGCATCCTGGAAAATCATCCCTAACGAGAGAGAAAAATGAAAGACTACAATTCTTGACAGTTGTAACTATGATATTAACAGACTACAGGTCAGAAATTTACCCCTTTTCTATTTTGAAGCACTAAAACATTAACAAATGACTAACGATTCTACAAGAAGTTAGACCCCTTTTTAACTCATAAGGAGTAATTTCGAATAATCGAAAAAATTTGATTAATGGCAAACTGATATCCTACAAATGTTGGCTTGACCAAAGCATGATGCGTTTCACGCCAAGATCTCCTTCAAGAGAACGGGAAATTCCTGTCCTTTAAGACCTTCACCCTCTACTTCGGTATTATTAATTTTATATCGCAATGCCCAGAAAGTGAGGAGAAAGAAGAAACCATTTCCACGAGATTTGTGTACAAATTGATGTTGAAGAATTAAATTCTTCGTACTACCTACTGCTGAAACTCAAATCTTGAAACATGATTTCACTCCATGTCCAGCGCCGTAGCTAGTAACAGGCCAACCGAGGCACTTGCCTCGGTCATTTCTTTGGCTTTTGTTGTTTATAGTACCTAATACCTAGGAAGAGAACTCAACCATGAACTGATTGCCTCAGTCATAAGTTATTCATAGACATTGCCTCAGTCAAAATTTTTTTTTTCTGGCTACGGCCCTGATATCCCGTCCAAAAAGTGTGCGGATTACCTTTTCAGATCAAGTGTGACATTAAAATAACAATGTTTCAATACAAGATCGTCGCAACTAAAATGACTCTTTTAGGGCCAAAAATTCTGACAACGATGTCTGTCCTCAGTGCTTAGCCGATACACATTCCCTGTATAATATGTTCTTGCGCTGCTCTTCCAGTTTAGCTTTTTGGAAGATCTTTTAAAACTGGTGGACAAATAAAATGAAACAGCAACTATCAAATAGTATAATTTATTCGGTGTTTTCGACAGAACGGAACATAGATGTTCTTTGAACTATCAGCTTCTCATTGAGAAATTTAATTTCTATATACTGCAGCTGCCTACACGACGAAAAGCTATGCCTTCAACAGTTTTCCCATGCTTCTAAAGGAAAATTCAAAGTAAAGCGGAAAGCTCTGTCGCGAGGCTAACTTCAGTTTTTCCTTTAAGTTCGTTTTCAAAACGTTTTGCACATTAAATAAACTTTTTGTAAATACAAAAGCAAAACATGAACATCGCTGACAACGAATTGCTGGTTTTTGTATTTCCTTTAAAACTGCCTCAGATAATTTTTTCGATGGTGTTACAACTGTTTTGTACCTCTGAAAGCCTATTCCGTCAGAATATCTAATCCTGAGTTGTTTGGTTTATTTTTGGGCAAAAGTATTTAATGATCTTTTTAATTTTAAAATTAAAAGTTCATCTGTCTCGCTAACTTCGAGCGTCATGTTTATCTATACCTCCTTGTCAGTCAAGCGTATAATATTTTCTGTTTTTCAATTCTTTCGGTAAAATAATTGCCTGTCCCGAGGAAAGAGTGACTCTTCTGTTTTAAAATATTTCAGATTAAAATCATTGAGCTTTCTTGAAAATTAAGACGGTTACATTAGATATCGTTGTCTTTCATAGCTCGGTTTGAGAAGTTCAGCAGTTATGCATGCGTCGTTCATCCCAAATTCGCTTACCAAGAAGCGTACAAGTATTTTCTACTCTCTGCACTCACTAGCTAAGCTTCAAAGTTTTTCCTGATGTTATACCGTAGTTAAAAGAGAACCTGAATCGATGAAAAAGGCTGTATTTGAACTTAAATCAACCATGCCGCCTTAAAAACAAATTCAGCCCGTCAATAAGGACCGTATTTTGGCTAATAGCATTACAGTGAAGCAGCTGCAGAAATATTCGCCCCCTTTGTGATGAGAAATATCCACCCTCTTTCGGAAGATCTTAAAATTAACTAAAATTTAAGTGGCCTTTTCTCTTGTTTCAACTAAAGGGCAGTAAAATGAGAACTATCCCTTTTCTTCTGACGGAGACGAGTAGCTGTGTGCAAAAAGTTTTCTTTAAATTTAACTATCAACTTACAAGCTGTCAATTATTCACGGTATTAAAGAATGGTGGTGTTTGAGGCACGGTGGTGAACATCTGCCTCAACGAAACTACAAAATTCTACTGACACTCCTTCGTCAGTGTCAGCTATTCAGCATAATCCCTAACTGCTTTTTTCTATCATAGGCGTTTGAAAAAAGCGACGAAAAGAAGCGTATTTTACATGTATTGTCGATTCCATCAGCGGTGTCGGGCGTTTGTGAACGATGGGTCACGAAAAACAAATACAATGCTCTGTCGAATGAACACGCATTAGTGTTGAGAGCTGGAAAGGTTCGAAAATGCTAGTTTGGTGGGGAAGTTATTTTGCTTCGTTTTCTTCAAAATGAAAACGGGGACCTCTGAAAATACATTAGTGTGGTCGGGGCATTACACTTACGACAAATCCCGGAGATACCCCCAGACTAAGGTGTATCGTACTGATCAATTCGCAATTTCTCTTTTTCAGACTAAATTCTTTAAATGAGCCTTTCTTAATCGCGCTATGTTCAGTAACTAATCTAATAAGAATTTTCTTATAGATAACTAAACGATATAAACCGTCTGATTTGGTATGTGTCGGCCGATTTTACAAACGCTAAAACAAGGCCGCAGCATAGTAAAGCCAAGCGCGAAAGTTCAAGACAGAAACGAGTTCACTTTGAAGACGTAGTGTAGAACACAGAGGTAAAGGTAGTGAAGTGAAGCTGAGTGCTTTTTCATTTATTGGTCCAACATTCATGAAGAGTTAACAACTTAACTAGCCGAGCAGATGGTTTTATTGTCAAAGACTCACTGGTCTCTACTTGTAGCAGCACTGTCACTTTTTTCCGATAATAAATTAATTAAAAATAAGGAGAAAAACACAAATTTATGGCTTAAATAGTGGCCTCGAAGCTGTCAGTTTAAATTTTATGGAATATTCTTGAATTCTGGAAGCTCTTTGTGATAAGGTATGAGCAATAAGTTATTTCATAGGCATGGTTTTGTCAGCAAACAGAAAAACAGGACACTTTAATTCAACTTTCATTTGTGTAACTACAGATCTTTCAGCAGCGAGAATGCCTTCATTCCCAATGAAGCTTCTTCTTCCAGGTTGGAAACTATCCCTACCCCACCTCAATTAATCTAAAGTCCAGAGAAAAGGGAAAATACGTCGATAAAATTTGAAGCGGTTTGTTCAAACGCTACTGTTAACCCGCATGTTTTGGGAACAAGGCATATTGGGAAGTAAGTTCATCAATCGGCGGGAATAAGACTCTGGAAGCTAAGAATAACCCGTTCTATCTGCTACCTTTAGCATTTGAGAGGCGCATTTGGCGCCAGCTGATTCAAATTATTAGCGCCTTGCAACTATACTCGTGACGTTTTTCCTCTCAATGACAACTGCTTTGCTAGAGCATTTCCCGCTTCTTCCAGAGTGCTGTCTGCAGGCTGCTTTAATGTTATCGAAGTCAATAAGTTTTTCATACATGACTGACAATTTTTTTAATAATCTTTTATCTGAGCTGACAAATACGTCTTTGTTTTATTTACTCGTCACTTCAGTACCTGCTGTCTATAAATCGAAAATTAGCGCGAAGTAACTGCATCAGTAATTAATCTAAAGTCCAGAGAAAAAGGAAAACACGTTGATAAAATTTGAAGCGGTTTGTTCAAACGCCACTGTTAACCCAGATGTTTTGGGAACAAGGCATATTGGGAAGTAAGTTCATCAATCGGCGGGAATAAGACTCTGGAAGCTAAGAATAACCCGTTCTATCTGCTACCTTTAGAGGAAGGGAAATTCCTGTCCTTTAAAGACTGCCCCTCACCGTCTACTTCGGTCTTATTAATTCTAATATTTACGCACTTTTTCAAGACCCTAAGATTAACTAAAATTTAAGTCGCCTTTACCCTTGTTTCCCTCAAGGGCAATAAAATGACGATTATTCCTTTTTTTTGCTCAACAGTGACGAGTAGTTATGTCAGTATAAAGGGTTCTATATTAATATAGCCATCACCTTACAAGCTGTCAAATATTCACGGTCTTATGTCCAAAAAATGGTGATGTTTGAGGCACGGTGGCGAACATCTGCGTCAAAGAAACTTCAAAATTCTATTGAGACTTCTTCCTCAGTGTCAGCTACTCTTGATCTCCTTTTTCCTCTATCAGAGTCTTTTGATAATTACAAAAAGCGTCTTACATATTTACTGCAGCTTACATAAGCGTTTCGGGTTGGTTTACTGTCAAGGATAGGCTAAAATGAATAAAAAATATGATGCGCTTTCGAGTTAAAACGCATTAATGTGGGTTCGAACATGGTAATTTGGTGGGAAAATTATTTTGTTTCGTTTTCTTCAAAATTTAGCCAGAGACTTTTAAAAACTCGCATTAGTGTGGTGTAGGCTTTACGTTAGAATTGGAAATGCAATGTATTCTATTTTATTTACTTTTTTTGTTTATGATAATAAAAAAAAATCGTCGTTTACAATTTCTCAATTTACAACTAAGATATTTTTACTGCTTTTCTCCTTAATAGACATTCAATACCGCAAATATAAGAACAAACCAAACTGAAGAACACTATTACTAATTTTAAACAGCTTTTCGAATCTTATCTGGTAACTGTCAATTCTTCTCCTTCTCCTTCTCCTTCTCCTTCTCGTCCATCTTTTTCTCCATCTTCCTCTTCTTTGACCAGTGAAGGGATTGGATTGTTCCACGAGGGTTCAGCAACAAAGTATTTGCCTGATTGTTTCCTTCATTGCCTGTCTCACCTCGTCTATTTTCCAGCAGTAAAGAATCGGATTTAATGACGAATTTAAGAAAACTAAAGTGACCGAATAACTAACAGCGACAATGAGTGACGAAGATAGCTCAGTCTTAAAGATAAAATTTACCAATATTATATATGGTAGATAACAAACGATTAACGTACACTTCAACCACAGTGCAGTTGATACTGCCTTTCTGAATCGTGCTATGTTTAGTTGATTTGTTTGGGTGGGTTGCTGAACATGGTCTTGTAATTGACTTTGATGACGACGGAGGGTAAAGAAAATCTTTGTGTGAGAGAAGGTCGAGGCTACTAGACACAGTGGTATAACTATAGCTGAGATTATAGGGAAGTTCCAAAAGAGCCCCATTGTTGGAAAGCCAGCAGACAGCACCCAAAAGGTGATAATGATCAAACGGGTTCGCTTCAAAGTAACAACCTGTCTGTATCTCAACCCCAACAACAGGGCAAGAAGTCTGTCTACGCTTATTGCAGTCATTGTAAACAAAGACGCTACAGCCAAAATGTTGGCTGGTGCAGAAAAAGGGACTGCTACGTAGCGACAAATGATCCAATGTTCGTTCACTATAGTCATCAACAAAGTAACATGCAGAGGCTCTGAAAACAGACCAGCACAGAGATCAGTTACTGCAAGGTTGCGAAGCAAGAGTTTGGATGGAGGATGCAGTGAAGAGTCTTTGCGCAGAGCGACTAGGACCAAAACATTTCCAAGAATTGCCGTAATGGACAGAAAAGCGTTGAAAACTGCGATAAATGTCAACTGGCCATGTATTGCAGTAGCTTTGTCCAGTGGGCAGTGCAGGTCTTGAACCGCTTCAAAATAGTTCTCCTTTTTGTCAGAAACGTTTGTTGTGGCCATTACTCTGCAGCAATATTGACTATGTGGGCGTGAGATTAATCTCTTTCTTAAGTACCTTGATAAAAATTCATGCTTTTTCATTTATTTGTCCAACATGTCATCTATGAATAGTTAACAACTTAATAAGCCGAGCAGATGGTTTTATTGTCACACTCACTTCTCTGTACTTGCAGCAGCATTGTCATTTTTTTGTTTGATATTAAATTAACATAAAAAATAAGGAGTAAAGTCAAATTCAGTTATCGTCTGAATAGTGGCCTTGAAACTTTCAGTTTAAATTTTAGGGAATATTCTTCAATTTTTTGAATTCTGAAAACTTTTTGTTCTAATTTATCAGTAAGTTATTTTAAAGACTAGGTTTTTGTCAGCAAATAGTAATATGACTTTTGGAATACCAAAACACTTCGACTGTAATTTGTGTAACTACAGATTTTTCACCGACTAGAATGCGCTATTCTCACTGAACTAGCACGTGTCAGGTGAATCGATGAAAAAGGCTGTATTTGAACTTAAATCAACCATGCCGCCTTAAAAACAAATTCAGCCCGTCAATAAGGACCGTATTTTGGCTAATAGCATTACAGTGAAGCAGCTGCAGAAATATTTGCCCCCTTTGTGATGAGAAATATCCACCCTCTTTCGGAAGATCTTAAAATTAACTAAAATTTAAGTGGCCTTTTCTCTTGTTTCAACTAAAGGGCAGTAAAATGAGAACTATCCCTTTTCTTCTGACGGAGACGAGTAGCTGTGTGCAAAGAGTTTTCTTTAAATTTAACTATCAACTTACAAGCTGTCAATTATTCACGGTATTAAAGAATGGTGGTGTTTGAGGCACGGTGGTGAACATCTGCCTCAATGAAACTTCAAAATTCTACTGACACTCCTTCGTCAGTGTCAGCTATTCAGCATAATCCCTAACTGCTTTTTTCTATCATAGGCGTTTGAAAAAAGCGACGAAAAAAAAGCGTATTTTACATGTATTGTCGATTCCATCAGCGGTGTCGGGCGTTTGTGAACGATGGGTCACGAAAAACAAATACAATGCTCTGTCGAATGAACACGCATTAGTGTTGAGAGCTGGAAAGGTTCGAAAATGCTAGTTTGGTGGGGAAGTTATTTTGCTTCGTTTTCTTCAAAATGAAAACGGGGACCTCTGAAAATACATTAGTGTGGTCGGGGCATTTCACTTACGACAAATCCCGGAGATACCCCCAGACTAAGGTGTATCGTACTGATCAATTCGCAATTTCTCTTTTTCAGACTAAATTCTTTAAATGAGACTTTAAACATCATAGGCCAGGGTAGTTCTTTCGTTTCGTGCAGACTGGAATAATAGAGCGATTTTGAACCACAAATCGGCCTTCTACCTGTTTTTTAAACAAGCTTATCACAACACGTGATCAATTTTGGCCATTTCGTTATTCCCAGTAATAAACAAGCCGTCCGTTAAAACTTATTAATTTCCAACAAAGATATTGTTAATGCTTATTTTCCTACACAGACATTCAAAACCGTCAATGTTGCACTAAACGAAACTTAGCAGCACTCTTACTAATTTAAAACGGCTTTTTCCTTCTTCTCCTTCTCTGTCTCCTTCTCCTTCTTCCCCTCCTCCTCCTTTTCCTACTTTCTTTTAGCCATCTTTCTCTTCTTTGGCCAGTTAAGAGATTGAATTGTTTTACGAGGGTTCAGCAACAAAGTATTTGCCTGATCGTTTCTTTCATTGCCTGTCTCACCTCGTCTATTTTCCAGCAGTAAAGAATCGGATTTAATGGCGAATTTAAGAAAATTGTAGTGACCGTATAACTACCAGCAACAAAGTATGACGAAGATGGCAAATTATTAAATAAACTGCAACCACAGTGCAGTTGATACTGCCTTTCTTAATCGCGCTATGTTCAATAACTAATCTAATAAGAATTTTCTTATAGATAACTAAACGATATAAACCGTCTGATTTGGTATGTGTTGGCCGATTTTACAAACGCTAAAACAAGGCCGCAGCATAGTAAAGCCAAGCGCGAAAGTTCAAGACAGAAACGAGTTCACTTTGAAGACGTAGTGTAGAACACAGAGGTAAAGGTAGTGAAGTGAAGCTGAGTGCTTTTTCATTTATTGGTCCAACATGTCATTCATGAAGAGTTAACAACTTAAGTAGCCGAGCAGATGGTTTCTTTGTCAAAGACTCACTGGTCTCTACTTGTAGCAGCACTGTCACTTTTTTTCGATAATAAATTAATTAAAAATAAGGAGAAAAACACAAATTTATGGCTTAAATAGTGGCCTCGAAGCTGTCAGTTTAAATTTTATGGAATATTCTTGAATTCTGGAGGCTCTTTGTGATAAGGTATGAGCAATAAGTTATTTCATAGGCATGGTTTTGTCAGCAAACAGAAAAACAGGACACTTTAATTCAACTTTCATTTGTGTAACTACAGATCTTTCAGCAGCGAGAATGCCTTCATTCCCAATGAAGCTTCTTCTTCCAGGTTGGAAACTATCCCTACCCCACCTCAATTAATCTAAAGTCCAGAGAAAAGGGAAAATACGTCGATAAAATTTGAAGTGGTTTGTTCAAACGCCACTGTTAACCCGGATGTTTTGGGAACAAGGCATATTGGGAAGTAAGTTCATCAATCGGCGGGAATAAGACTCTGGAAGCTAAGAATAACCCGTTCTATCTGCTACCTTTAGCATTTGAGAGGCGCATTTGGCGCCAGCTGATTCAAATTATTAGCGCCTTGCAACTATACTCGTGACGTTTTTCCTCTCAATGACAACTGCTTTGCTAGAGCATTTCCCGCTTCTTCCAGAGTGCTGTCTGCAGGCTGCTTTAATGTTATCGAAGTCAATAAGTTTTTCATACATGACTGACAATTTTTTTAATAATCTTTTATCTGAGCTGACAAATACGTCTTTGTTTTATTTACTCGTCACTTCAGTACCTGCTGTCTATAAATCGAAAATTAGCGCAAAGTAACTGCATCAGTAATTAATCTAAAGTCCAGAGAAAAGGGAAAACACGTTGATAAAATTTGAAGCGGTTTGCTCAAACGCCACTGTTAACCCAGATGTTTTGGGAACAAGGCATATTGGGAAGTAAGTTCATCAATCGGCGGGAATAAGACTCTGGAAGCTAATAATAACGTGTTCTATCTGCTACCTTTAGAGGAAGGGAAATTCCTGTCCTTTAAAGACTGCCCCTCGCCGTCTACTTCGGTCTTATTAATTCTAATATTAACGCACTTTTTCAAGACCCTAAGATTAACTAAAATTTAAGTCGCCTTTACCCTTGTTTCCCTCAAGGGCAATAAAATGACGATTATTCCTTTTTTTTTTCTCAACAGTGGCGAGTAGTTATGTATAAAGGGTTCTATATTAATATAGCCATCACCTTACAAGCTGTCAAATATTCACGGTCTTATGTTCAAAAAATGGTGATGTTTGAGGCACGGTGGCGAAAATCTGCGTCAATAAAACTTCAAAATTCTATTGAGACTTCTTTCTCAGTGTCAGCTACTCTTGATCTCCTTTTTCCTCTATCAGAGACTTTTGATAATTACAAAAAGCGTCTTACATATTTACTGCAGCTTACATAAGCGTTTCGGGTTGGTTTACTGTCAAGGATAGGCTAAAATGAATAAAAAATATGATGCGCTTTCGAGTTAAAACGCATTAATGTGGGTTCGAACATGGTAATTTGGTGGGAAAATTAGTTTGCTTCGTTTTCTTCAAAATTTAGCCAGAGACTTTTAAACACTCGCATTAGTGTGGTGTAGGCTTTACATTAGAATTGGAATGCAATGTATTGTATTTTATTTACTTTTTTTGTTTATGATAATAAAAAAAATCGTCGTTTACAATTTCTCAATTTACAACTAAGATATTTTTACTGCTTTTCTCCTTAATAGACATTCAATACCGCAAATATAAGAACAAACCAAACTGAAGAACACTATTACTAATTTTAAACAGCTTTTCGAATCTTATCTGGTAACTGTCAATTCTTCTCCTTCTCCTTCTCCTTCTCCTTCTCCTTCTCCTTCTCTTTCTCCTTCTCCTTCTCCTTCTCCTTCTCTTTCTCCTTCTCCTTCTCCTTCTCCTTCTCCTTCTCCTTCTCCTTCTCCTTCTCCTTCTCCTTCTCCTTCTCCTTCTCCTTCTCCTTCTCCTTATCGTTCTTCTTCTCCTTCTCCTTCCTCGTTTCCTTCTCTTTATCCTCCTTTTCGTACTTCTTTCTCTCCATCTTCCTCTTTGGCCAGTTAAGGCATTGGATAGATAGGTCAACAACAAATTATTTGCCTGATTGTTTCCTTCATTGCCTGTCTCATCTCGTCTACTTTCCAGCAGTAAAGGATTGGATTTAATGACGAATTTAAGAAAACTAAAGTGAACGTATAACCAACAGCGACAATCAATGACGAAGATGGCTCAGTCTTCCTGAACAAATTTGTCGTTATTACTACTGGTAGATAACAAACGATTAACGTAAACTGCAACCACAGTGCAGTTGATACTGCTTTTCTGAACCGTGCTATGTTCAGTTGATTTGTTTGGTTGGGTTGTTGAATATGGTCTTGTATTTGACTTTGATGACGACGGAGGGTATAAAAAATTTTTATGTGAGAGAAGGTCGAGGTTACTAGACAGAGTGGTATAACTATAGTTCCGATTATAAGTAAATTATTCCAAAAGAGCTTCACTGTTTCAAAGCTAGCAGGCAGCACCCAAAAGGTGATAATGATCAAACGAGTTAGCTTCAAAGTAACAACCTGTCTGTATCTCAACCCTAACAAAATGGCGAGAAGTCTGTCCACGCTAATTGCAGTCAGCGTCAACAAAGACACTGAAGCCAAAGTTCTGGCTGTTGCAGCAACTGCGACTTGTACGTAGCGACAAATATTCCAATGTTCATTCACTACAGTCACCAACAAAGTAACATACAGAGGCTCTGAAAACAGACCAGCACAGAGATCAGTTACTGCAAGGTTGACAAGCAAGAGTTTGGATGGAGGATGTAGTGAAGAGTCTTTGCGCAGAGCGACTAGGACCAAAACATTTCCAAGAGATGCTGTAATGGACAGAAAAGCGTTTAAAACTGCGATAAATGTCAACTGGCCATGTATTGCAGTAACTATGTCTAGTGAGCAGTACAGGGCTTGAACCTTTTCGGAATAGTTCTGCTTTTCGTCAGAAACGTTTGTGGCAGCCATTACTCTGCGGCAATACTGACTATTTATGTTGGCGTGAGCTTAATCTCTGGCTGAAATGCCTTAATCAAATTAAAATTTAGGCCTTTTTATTTATTTGTCCAGCATGTCATTCATGAACAGTTAACAACTTAATTAGCCCAGCAGATGGTTTTATTGTCAGACGCACTTGTCTCTACTTGTAGGAGCATTGTCACTTTTTTGTTGGATAATAAATTAACATAAAAATGAAGAAAAAACACAAATTTAGATGTCTGAATAGTGGCCTCGAAGCTTTCAGTTTAATTTTCAAGGAATATTCTTCAATTCTCAGAATTCTGCAACCTTTTTGTTATAAGTTATAGCCAATAAGTTATTTCAAAGGCATGGTTTTTGTCAGCAAATAGTAAAATGAGCATTTGGAAAACAGAACACTTCGACTTTTATTTGTATAACTATTGATCTTTCAACAGCTAGAATTCGTTCATTCTCACGGAAGCTTTTTCTGTCAGGTTCAAAACTATCCCTTCCCACCCCAATTGATCTAAAGCCAAGAGAGAAGTTAAAACACGTTGGTAAAACATGAAGCGGCTTTTTCAAAATGCGACTATTGACTCGGATGTCTTGAAAACAAGGTATGTATTGGGAAGTAACTTCATTACTCGTCAGGAAAAAAGGTTCTGGAAGCAAAGAACAGCCTGTTCTATTTGCTACTTTTAGCATTTGAGAGGAGCGTTTGGCACCAGCTGATTCAAATTTATGGCAAATAATCGTTGCGTTTTTTCCTCTCAATGACAACTGTCTTTGCTAAAACTGGTTTATACTTCATGTACCGCTGCTTCTAGAGTACTGTCTGCAGGCTGCTTTAATGTTACCGAAGTCATTAAGTTTTCCAGCTTTAATTTGTGTTTCTTGTTCATAATTGACTGACAACTTCCTGTAATTATCTTTCATCTAAGCTGACAAATACGTCTTTGTTTGACTTACTTGGCAATTCAGTAACTGCTGTCAAAACAATCCAAAAATAGCGCAAAGGAACTGCATTAGTAGACATCTGCTTTTATTTTTATTTAAGACCAGTTAGAATATTCAGTTTTCATGGATCCTTTGTCCTGGTCGAATTGGAATTTAGAGATGTTGTTCTTTGGGGAGGAAGGTAAACCGGAGAACCAGGAGGAAAAGCCTCGGAGCAAGACGAGAACCAATAACAAACTCAACGCCAGGCTAGAATCGAACTTGGGCCACATTGGCGGGAAGCGAGCGTTCTTAACGTCGTTGCGCCATCCCTGCTCTTCACATACATAGTTATATAGAAATGCCAAAGAAACTGCTTCCTGTAATTAACAACTTACACCTCATCTTGTCTTGTCTTTGACTTTATCAGTGGATGCAGTCAATGTGAAAAATTTTAAAATTGTAAATTTGCTAATATTTTTTGTGAACTTTTGATTTAATTGTCAAAAGCAAAAGCTGTAAAACTCAAAACAGTTAGCCTCCCAGCATGAGTTTTAACATGGAGGACATAAGATGACTCATTTTAATTTCTTGAATAAGGCGCTAAAAGTCGCATGGATAACACGCATAAAATCCGGAAACGTAGCATCCTGAAAAATCATCCCTAACGAGAGAGAGATACGGAAGACTACAACTCTTGACAATTGTAACTATGATATTAACACAGGTCGGAAATTTACCCCTTTTCTATGTTGATGCACTAAAACATTAACAAATGACTAACGATTCTACTAGAAGTTAGACCCCTTTTAACTCATAAGGAGCTAATTTGGAATAATCGAAAAAATTTGATTAATGGTAAACTGATATTCTACAAAAGTTGGTTTGACCAAAACATGAAGCGATTCACGCCAAGATCTCCTTCAAGAGAACGGGAAATTCCTGTCCTTTAATGACTGCCCTTCACCCTCTACTTCGGTATTATTAATTTTACATCGCAATGCTCAGAAAGTGAGGAGAAAGAAGAAACCGTTTCCACGAGATATGTAAACAAATTGATGGTGAAGAATTAAATTCTTCGTACTACCTACTGCTGAAACTCAAATCATGATTTCATTCCGTATATCGTCCAAAAAGTGTACGGATTACCTTTTCAGATCAAGTGCGACATTAAACTAACAGTGTTTCAAAACAAAATCGTCCCAACTAAAATGACTCTTTTAGAGCCAAAAATTCTGACAACGATGTCTGTCCTCAGAGCTTAGCCGATACACATTCCCTGTATAATATGTTCTTGCGCTGCTCTTCGAGTCCAGCCTTTTGGAAGACCTTTTAAAACTGGTAGACAAATAAAATGAAACAGCAACTAACATAATCAAATAGTAAAATTTATTCGGTGTTTTCGACAGAACGGAACATAGATGTTCTTTGAACTATCAGCTTCTCATTGAGAAATGTAATTTCTATATACTGCAGCTGCCTATACGACGAAAAGCTAGGCCTTCAACAGTTTTCCCATGCTTCTAAATGAAAAATTCAAAGTAAAGCGGAAAGCTCTGTCGCGAGGCTAACTTCAGTTTTTCCTTTAAGTTCGTTTTCAAAACGTTTTGAACATTAAATAAACTTTTTGTAAATACAAAAGTAAAACATGAACATCGCTGACAACGAATTGCTCGCTTTTGCATTTCCTTTAAAAATGCCTCAAATAATTTTTTCGATGGTGTTACAACTGTTTTGTACCTCTGAAAGCCTATTCCGTCAGAAATCTCCAATCCTGAGTTGTTTGGTTTATTTTCGGGCAAAAGAATTTAATGATCTTTTTAATTTTAAAATTAAAAGTTCATCTGTCTCGTCATCTTCGAGCGTCATGTTTATCTATTCCTCCTCGTCAGTTAGGCGTATAATATTTCCTGTTTTTCAATTCTTTCTGTAAAATAATTGCCTGTCCCGAGGAAAGAGTGACTCTTCTTTTTTAAAATATTTCAGATTAAAATCATTGAGTTTTCTTCAAAATTAAGACGGTTACATCAGATATCCTTGCCTTTGAAAGCTCGGTTTGAGAAGTTCAGCAGTTACGCATGCGTCGTTCATCCCAAATTCATTTACCAAGAAGCGTACAAGTATTTTCTACTCTCTGCACTCACTAGCTAAGCTTCAAAGTTTTTCCTGATTTTGTACCGTAGTTAAAAGAGAACCTGAATCGATGAAAAAGGCCATATTCGAACCTAAATCAACCATGGCGCCTTCAAAACAAATTCTGCCCGTCAAAGAGGACCGTATTTTGGCTAATAGCATTGCAGTGCAGCAGCTGCAGAAATATGCGCCCCCTTTGTGTTGAGAAATATCCACCCTCTTTCGGAAGATCTTAAAATTAACTAAAATGTAAATGGCCTTTTCTCTTATTTCAACTAAAGGGCAATAAAATGAGGACTATCCCTTTTCTTCTGACGGAGACGAATAGCTGTGTGCAAAGAGTTTTCTTTAAATTTAGCTATCAACTTACAAGCTGTCAATTATTCACGGTGTTATGCTCAAAGAATGGTGGTGTTTGAGTCACGGTGGCGAACATCTGCATGCCTCAACGAAACTTCAAAATTCTATTGACACTCCTTCGTCAGTGTCAGCTATTCAACATAATCCTGATCTGCTTTTTTTCTATCAGAGGCGTTTGAAAAAAGCGACGGAAAAAGTGTTTTTTACATGTATTGTCGATTCCATCAGCGGTGTCGGGCGTTTTAGTGTGAACGATGGATGAAAACGAAAAACAAATACAATGCTCTGTCGAATGAACACGCATTAGTGTGGAGAGCTGGAAAGGTTCGAAAATGCTACTTTGGTGGGGAAGTTATTTTGCTTCGTTTTCTTCAAAATGAAAACGGGGACCTCTGAAAATACATTAGTGTGGTCGGGGCATTACACTTACAACAAATTCCGGAGATACCCCCAGACTAAGATGTATCGTACTGTTCAATTCGCAATTTCTCTGTTCCATACTAAATTCTTTAAATAAGCTTTTAAATATCAAAGGCCAGGGTAGTTCTTTCGTTTCGTGCAGAGTGGAATAATACATCGATTTTCAACCACAAATCGGCCTTCTACCTGTTTTTTAAACAAGCTTATCACAACATAGTTGACCCAGAGAAGAATTCTCCTTCTCCTTCTCCTTCTTCCCCTCCTCCTCCTTTTCCTACTTTCTTTTAGCCATATTTCTCTTCTTTGGCCAGTTAAGAGATTGAATTGTTTTACGAGGGCTCAGCAACAAAGTATTTGCCTGATCGTTTCTTTCATTGCCTGTCTCACCTCGTCTATTTTCCAGCAGTAAAGAATCGGATTTAATGACGAATTGAAGAAAATTATAGTGACCGTATAACTACCAGCGACAAAGTATGACGAAGATGGCTCAGTCTTCCAGAGCAAATTTGTCATTATTAAATATGGTAGATAACAAACGATTAACGTAAACTGCAGCCACAGTGCAGTTGATACTGCCTTTCTGAATCGCGCTATGTTCAGCTGATTTGTTTGGTTGAGTTGTTGAACATGGTCTTGTACTTGACTTTGATGACGACGGAGGGTAAGGAAAATCTTTGTATGAGAGAAGGTCGAGGTTACTAGACACAGTGGTATAAGTATAGCTCCGATTGTAGGGAAGTTCGAAAAGAGCTTCAGTGTTGCAAACCCAGCAGACAGCACCCAAAAGGTGATAACGATCAAACGGGTTCGCTTCAAAGTAACAACCTGTCTGTATCTCAACCCCAACAGCAGGGCAAGAAGTCTGTCTACGCTTATTGCAGTCAGTGTCGACAAAGACGCTGAAGCCAAAAGTGTGGCTGTTGCAGAAAATGCGACTGCTACGTAGTGACAAATGTTCCAATGTTTATTCACTTCAGACACGAAGAAAGTTACATACAGAGACCCTGAAAACAGACCAGCACAGAGATCAATTACTGCAAGGTTGCGAAGCAAGAGTTTGGATGGAGGATGCAATGATGAGTCTTTGCGCAGAGCGACTAGGACCAAAACATTTCCAAGAAATGCCGTAATGGACAGAAAAGCGTTTAAAACTGCGATAAATGTCCACTGGCCATGTATTGCAGTAGCTATGTCCAGTGAGCAGTACAGGTCTTGAACTTTTTCAAAATAGTTCTGCTTTTCGTCAGAAACGTTTGCGGCAGCCATTACTCCGCGTCAATATTGACTATTTATGTCGGCGTGAGCTTAATGTCTGTCTTAAATGCCTTGATCAAAATTCAGGCTTTTTCATTTTCTTGTCCGACATGTCATCCATGAACAGCTAACAACTTAATTGGCCGAGCAGATGGTTTTATTCTAAAGACAATCTTGTCTGTACTTGTAACAGCATTGTCACTTTTTTGTTGAATAATATAAATTAACAAAAATAAGGAGAAAACACAAACCTATGGTTTAAATAGTGGCCTCGAGGCGTTTACTTTCAATTTTAGGGAATATTCTTCAATTCTCACAATTCTGGAAGTGATAAGTAATAAGTTATTTAAAAAGCATGGTTTCTGTCAGTAATATGACCATTTCAAAAAACAGAAACACTTCGACTTTAATTTGTAGAACTACAGATCTTTCACTAGCCAGAAGTCGTTCATTCTCATTGAGGCTTATTCTTCCAGGTTCGAAACTTTCCCTACCCCACCCCAATTGATCTAAAGTCCAGAGAGAAGGAAAACACGGTGGTAAAACTTAAAACCATTTGTTCAAAACGCGACTGTCAAACCGGATGTTTAGAAAACAAGACATATATAGGAAGTAAGTTCATTGTTCGGCGGGAATAGCGCTCTGGAAGCTAAGAACAACCCGTTCTATCTGCTACTTTTAGCATTTGAGAGGAGCGCTTGGCACCAGCTGATTGAAATTAACAGCTCCTTGCAAATAAATATAATTGTTGCGTTTTTCGTCTAAATGACAACTGCTTCCAGAGTTCCCTCTATCAGCTACTTTTAATGTTATCGAAGTCAATAAGTTTTCCAGCTTTTCTGTTGCATGTTCACAAATGACTGACAAGTTTCTTTAATCATCTTTCATTTGAGCTGACAAACACGTCTTGTTTAATTTACTCGGCAATTCAGTCCCTGCTGTCTACAAATCCAAAATTAGCGCAAAAGAACCGCATTAGTAAACATCTGCTTTAATTTAAATTTAAGACCAGTTAGAATATTCAGAGAGGAGGCCATATCAGTCTTAGCTGGTTTTCATGGATCCTCTATCCTGATCGCATTGGAATAGCTCTTATCAAAGTTATCAGCGGTTTAACATGCAAACGAGGCGCAAGGGTTAATTCTGCATTGTATTGGCTTTTAGCCTCGTTTGTGTGCCTATCTAAACAAAGGAATATTTGACAGCGGGTTCAACTCTAATAACAGCTATTTGGAGATGTTGGTTTTTGTAAAGGGAGGTAAACCAGAGAACCCAGAGAAAACCCTCGGAGCAAGGCGAAAACTAACAACAAACTCAGCGGCACCGTGATTGGCTGGAAGCGAGCGCTCTCACCATCGTTGCGCCAGCCCTGCTGTCCAAATATATTTTTGTATAGAAATGCTAATGAAACTTCTTCCTGTAATTAACAACTTATACTTGATGTTGTCTTTGTGGTCAGGGCAGGACTTAAACCTAGGACCTCCTGATTTAAAGCCCGGCCCCCCAACCATGACGTCATGACAGCCATATTGGTGGCCCAAAACAATGAAACGACTGCCATGTTGTTGTACCGAACCAATCCTGTGGGTGTTCAATTCTTCATTTATGTTGACACTTTCTGTCCTTCCTATAAAGTTGCATGGCTGCTGGCCACGTGAGTGAAAATGTTATATTATCTGAATCTCTCAAAGCTAAAAGAACGGGTGGGTGCCCCATTTCCATTTTCCATTTTCCATTCTAAATTTTACATTTTACGTTTTACGTTTTACGTTTTACGTTTTAATTGCGCAATTATACATGTAAATACATTTTGCTTAGTTGTAATATCACTATGCAATAGTCTTGTGATCCACTCTTCGTTTTGATATATTTTTAACTGTACATATATTTATTATTTATTTTTCGTGGCATGTCTGTGAAGTAGCTAATAAGCTAGGAACATTAACCCAAAGACCCTGGAAACGAGGTTGACATTTACCATGTAAAATAAAGGTATTGTATTGCGTATTATTTTCCATTGTTATAATAACGAACTTTAGCTATAGCTGATTCAAATAAAAAATGCTGGGGACGAAAAGCTTACAAAAAGTATCCGTTGTCTTCTTAAATTTGCTCTTAAAATCGGCCTGGTGTCAGAGGGACCCGACTAGATTTCTCAAAATAGAATATTCAATACTGATATCTCTATATTTCTAAATTTATGGAGTAACCGGTCATTTGGAAAAAATCAAGAAATGGAAGAAATAACTTCTAAGGAAAATCCTGTTAATATTACAAATTTTAAAATTGGAAATTGCTAATAAAAGGTGTAAAACTCAAAACAATTAGCCTCCAAGCATGAGTTTTGACGTGTTTTTAAAATAATGAATTAATTGCACGATAAAGAGAGTTTTTGTAGTATATTAGGACAGCGGTCGGCTATTTGAAAGTGTACATCCGGAAGAGTGCAAGCGCCGGAATAGAGTGTTGATAAGTGTTCTTTGTGAACCGTTGCCTTTTGCTTACGGGCCGGACTTCAGTTCGTGGGCTACTTTTAGGGTTCAACAACACAGTTTTTCACAGCTGGGTATATTTTTACTTTTGTAGAAAATAATGTTTTCTGCACTAGAGGTGGGGAGTTTTGCATTTTGACAGAAGGAAACAGAACAATAACTGGTACAAGAAGTTAAAACGTTTCAGGTTTGAAAGTGTTTTATTGAATACTGTAAACAACATTTCAAGTGGACCCCGAAAGTAGATTTCAAATACTAAATAAGATTAAAGTAACTGTACAAAAGGTACGGTTATAATCTGATTGTATCGATTAATTGAAATTAATTCTTCCCTGTACCTAATTCCACAGTGCTTAAACATGAAGACAAAGTGTAGCGAGTGGCACTCTGTATGGAAAGAAAACAATACATTAGGCACAGCAGAAGCCCATGGCCACAGACCTTACTGAAATGAAATTGTACCTCTCGATTAGGATTAGCTGAGCATTTACCACCAGTATCCTACACTGTTTCTATGAAAGAACAAAACCAGCAGTTAAGAACTTCAGTGGAATGAATTTGTGCTACGAGTTCATGCTTAGAAAACCTCAATACTCCCTCATATTACCGCTTCCTGCTTTTGTTATGTTTTATCTTTATTTATTTCTTTTTTTTTCTTTTTTTTATTCCTTTTTTTTTTTTTTTTTACAGTTAAAGATCAAATTACCCACGGCGAGACTAAGCGAGGCTGACATGCCTCTACAATGTACCCGGGAAGGTTAGATATTTACCGTAGTAAAATTGTTTTATAGATCCAGCCGAGTCAAGTCAGTGACTTGATTTTGCAGGTCAATTCCCACACTGCTTTCAATTGACTAGTTTCGAATTTGGGTTACTCACGAAACCATCATCATCATCATTTATTTGCCTTTATGTGTATAACAAAAATTAAAAATACAGCAGGTTGTTAGGCGAGGACACCTCAGGAAACCACCGGGCTTATAGGAGAGGCCACCTCGACATCACAATACTAAAAGACATCAAGGCTGCGAAGGAGTGCGGCAAGAACTAACTCGGAAACTATTTTAATAAAAACCCCAGCACTTTGTTTTTAAAGGTAGAAAAGCTTGACAAACTGGTAATAGAGGCAGGAAGACAGTTCCAGACCCTAGGTCCATGGTAAAAGTTGTGAATTTCTCGATGTTCGTGCGACAGGAATGCACGCGATATTAGATTATCGTGGTACAAGACCCTTGACAATGGCAATGACAATTCAAATTTTAAAATTGATTCCAATTGACTGGAGTGAAACAAAAACTTGAAGTACTCAGCCAAATTGAAACCGGACTAAAACCAGAACACCCAAACGAAAGTCATTGCCTGACATTAAATTGAAAACTGCTCTATGTTCTTTCTTTCTGCATGAAAAATTAAAGTGGTACTGCGACCAAAAAAATAGTTCTTATTTTTTGGGGTGGATTTCAAAACTATGTTAACTAAACACTAACTGACCCAAGTTTTATGTTCTGATTTTAAAAAGGCACCTGTTTATTTTAACTGGAATTTTCTTATTTATTGGTCCTCCATTACTAACTTAAAAATCTTAAGAGAGCTGGGTCGAGGAGAAAATGACGTCAAAGACTCACTAGTTTAAGAAAGCATTGTGTGTGTACGCGGCTGAATTAATATGCAGCACGGGAGTTTCGGGCTTTCAGACTTTTAAACCCGTGTTTTGCATGTATAATAAATTGCGTTTACACGCTGAAATCTTAAGCTAGTGAGTAAATGACGTCATTTTCTCTAGATCCAACCCTCTGATGTCCTGTCGGTCAGTTTTGAACGTGAGTAATGGCGGACCTTGAAATCCAAAACTTACACTCAAAATAAACAGCCTTCGAATAACACTCAAAGCTCAAAATTTTGCCAGTTAGGTGTTAAGCGAACACACTTTCAAAATCTGAAGAAAAAAAGGAAATGATATTTTGATCATAGTACCACTTTAATATTTCAATTCTAGTATCTAACTTCCAGTTAAGCGCGAATTAAAATCAGAAGCACTCCTTCTAGCATTAAAGTCTACCTTACTTAGGCAAAAATTACAACCACTAGTTTAAGTATATGATTAATGGGTTCTTGATTATCAGGCTCAACTGGTGGGACTTGCTAAGACCCCAATAGTCATATTACATTAACATCAGACCTAAAAAAGTGCAACGAAGACCCATCGAGTCCCGTTGTCAATCTACCGTAGGCCAAAAGATGGCGACTGGTATATTTACACATAATTCTAGTACACGAAAACTTTAGCAATACTTACAGATATGCCATACACAATGTCGTTAGAGACAAATGTTGCAACAATATGGTTTTCCTTGTACTTTATGGGCTACCCTAAGGCTTCCATGTGTTGAATTGTAGTAAAATGTACAGCCGCCATCTTTTTTCCAACATAGAGAATTGTATCAAATTATGTAATTATGTAATTTTTCTTTGTAAACTACTGGATGAAACCGATAAGACTGGCATAATAATAAGAACTCGCCTTAAAAGAATGTTTGCTAACATTTTTCCACTCTTTTTTTGAAAAAAAGCCACGACAAAGTTTAAAACTCTAAAAAGGTCACCCCCAAAAATTCTTTAGGCGCAGCAAATTTCAAATAGAAAACGGGCTTTGTATCTCGTATCACCTGTCACCTTTATAAGTATAGGTGCTGAGTGTGACTACCACGCACCACAATAACGCAAATAACAATTCAGTCCCACAAGCTGGTACACGTAGAAATTGCCACAATTCTTGACGGAGATGAACTGTTCAAAGAAGCAACAGTCCTCTCCTTTGCGAAAACACACTTTCATGTTAACAACCCCCAGTGCTGTAGTCGGGTGATCTCCACTAAGCCAGCCTGGAGCATCCGTGTTGCAGTGGTGCTGGGGAACGCACGATGTTGCCATCTGTCCTCCAGCATTTTCACAGAATCGATACCAGTTTTTTCTTCGAGAATGTTGTCATTGTCGCATTGCAGGGGACCAGGATTTTTGAATATAAACAATGTTTTCCGATCGGCCTCATCAAGCAAACGGTGGTAATAGCATGGATCTGTTCATTGAGGATTGAAACAAAGAACACAACTGAAATGGTCTACAGATTTGCAATATTTACATGAATCACCAGGCGTGCGTTTAACTTCTAGGGAAATGTAGGAAATGTCTGGGGCAAAAAAGGAAAAAGAAAACGAAACGAAAAAACACTACTCTAAATAAATAGCGTGCAGTAGTCATATAAAGGGCTTCAAGCAATTTGCATTACAAGCATATACATGTACATTTGTCCTCAGGGCATAGAAACGCGTTTTCAAATAGAAGTAAGTTCTTCAGTGCCTTAGAATACAGCGCAGTGATCTGAAAATGGATGGGCTCTGGATGGAAGAACAAAAAGCATTACAGACGAAAAAACGAAAAATTGATGACCTAAGAGAGTTAATGCTGAATATTTTAACGGTTCTATTTCACAGCTGCTTGAGTTGTCTTTATAAGTCTGTCTTTCTCTGCAGTTCAAATATATGATATTTCATATATTCCCTTGGATTTGGCTCATTTGGTAGAGCACTGCAGAGGTATCGCGGAGGTCATGGTTCGAATCACGCCGGTTTAGGCCTGAACTTTTTTCAGACTTAAAATTTCACAACTGCTTGGGTTGTGTCTTTGTGATGTAGGGTAACCATGTAAAGCATAACGCGCCAAGTGGCCCATCAGGCCGACACGTATCTAGTTGCAGTAGCATAAAGGGACTAGGCGTCAGCTTCTACTTCCCCTGGGTGCTAAACTATCGCAGGGTTACCCTCAGCTTTAAATTCGTGGTACATATTTACAGCCCAGGCGTCCGTTTGTCGAAGCTCCCGGTAATTACCGGGCCCGTTAAGCTGTTTTGTTTTCCCCTCTAGAAGGGAGTTTCAAAGGGTTTAAAAATTGTACAGTAAAGTTATCAGCTAAAGAAGCAAAATTGACTTCATTAGAGGTCAGAACACACCCTACTTTTTATTGAGACTTTCAAAATACGGGTTCGCGCCAGTTTAGTTACCGGGTCTTTCGAGAAACGGGCCCCAGGACTGCTCGATCTTGATTTGACCGTAGAAACAATCAGGATTCCACGACTCTACTTGTTTGGCGATATGTTTTCCTAAAAAATACTTTGAGCGAATTATAACTCGCGAATCCATTAGGCAAAAATCCAGAATATTATCGACTAACAACTCACCATCAATTCCATACACCTCCACTCTAAGACAATTCCAGACATGCTGCTCTATTGGATGGAAATGAATGGACCTTGCAGACACTGGCAATGGCAGCTTGTGTTGATCAACAGACGCGTGAAACTTTCTCCATAATTCCTTTTTGTAAAGAGAGAGAAAAGGAAAGCGGGCATTAGTCGTTCTGGTTGAGCCACGGAGCCGTCAGATACCGTCTCTAGTATCTCTAGTAAAAGTGGAGATGAACGACAAGGTCTAAACGAATGACCACGAGAGAGCTCGAGTGACTGCGACTAGCCACGAGTGACCACGAATGAATATCAATGACCACGAATAACTTAGAGTGTCCACGAGTGACTACAAATGACCACGGGCAACCACGAGTGACTTCAAATGACTGCAAATGCACTTAAGACCAAAAGTGACCTTGAGTCACCACAACGAGTGATCCACGAGTGAGATTACATCAAAAGATTTCAGAGCTCGAGATTAAAAGGAAAATGATATTTTAAGGGCTGTATTCTAAGAAGTTAAATTTCATTTAGGTCTGCTTTGAACTTGACTAATTTGGATGTACCAGGTTGATCTGTGAAATGCCCGTTACTCAGAGCACCTCTCTGGGGAGGTACATCGCTTAATATTACTTCCAACTCACCATTTCATCATCTGCATCCTCATAAGTCGTTCAAACGTTTTAATCAGAAATATAAGACAGCATGAAGCTTTTAACCCATGCAGAAAGAGCGCCTCCACATTTTTGTGAAAATCAACCTGGAGCCAGTCTGTTCTGTCGCACTTTGTTATAATCGACGCACTTTGTAATACCTGTCGCACTTTGTAATAAAATTGTCACACTTTGTAATACCTGTCACACTTTGTAATAACACTTGTCGCACTTTGTAATAAAATAGCTGTCGCACTTTGTAATAACAAGTTCTCGCACTTTGTAAAAATATAAACTGTCGCACTTTGTAATTGCAAGTTGTCGCACTTTGTAATAAGCTTTCAAAATTCTCTTGAATACCAGTAAGAATGTAAGAACTCACTTAACTCTCCGCAGTGCACACAGAAATACGCTTTTCCTTGATTTTTTTTATAAGTCTTATCGATTTTCGCTTGGTGTGTGCTGTGGTATTTTGGAAGATGGTGGTGCTGGTCATTCCTTTACGTGCCTTGTTTACTGACTTACTCAAGTGACTGGCGGGGTTTTCACAAGTAATTCACATGTTTGTCCTTCTCCTTTCCATTGCTGTATTTAGGTTTTAAAAGCAATGTAAATTATTTCGGGAACGGCTCAGCTTGCATTGCCTGCAGTTAAAAGTGAGGGAGGATAATAGAACCTCTTGCTACTTTTTTTTAGTCACCGCGGAAGATATTCCGAGGGTTCTGGAAAGCGAAGGCCGCAATTCTCGTTCCCATTATGTCTGCTTGGAAAAGTATAATTCATCTTGTTGGTCGAGTTTTTGCTTGCAAACTTGAGGAGGCGCAAAAATTTAATGCGTGTTTTTTCTTCCGATTAATTATTTATCAATTGTTAGACCGCGAGAAAAATCTTTTATCGGCCGAAAAAATCTACCTGGTTTGGTGGCTTAAATTTAATGGGAAACTTATTGAAGTTTTCCGACTCCACTTGAAGCGAGTCAGAAAGGTAACCGGTTGCAACTAGCTACGTGATTTGAAAAATCGCTCATGAAAACACACAGCTAGTAGCTAAACAATTTGGAAAAAAAGTTGATTTCATAGATAGTTACCATCTGAACATCCGCACCATAGGCTTTTTCGCTTTAGCATGGGTTGTTTTGGACAAACGTTATCTGATCTGGTGCCAATTTTAACGCCTAGGAGCCGGCTGTTCTATTATGGTAAGACGATCACTTTAAGTGTGCAACTTCGTAGATTTCCCATCGATATAGCTGATATGGCATGCAAATGGTTCTTGGCCTTTCTGAGCTGCTTTCTACTGGGTTGTTGTACATTCGGAGCAGAAAAGAAAGGGGGATATCTTCATCCATTAAGCGACGAGGCTTATGAGACGATTTTGCTGCTGGTACAAGGGAATTTCAACGTGCCCGTGGCAGAACGCACACGCGAACAGAGGAATGCAGTAGTTCGCTATTGGCGTCAACGTGATAGATTCCACCTTGGACCTCAGTCTACCCCAACTCTGTACTTTGATGGCAAGAAAGTAGTTAAGAAGTCGTCGATAGCAAGTCTTGTTGCAAAAACATTTGATGAAGCAAAGGCTGGTGGATGTAAAAAATTGCGAAATCGAGCTGCATCTAGTTTTGCAGGTCTGAGCGAAAGAAACATCTTGCGAGTTACAAACAACGAAGCAAAGTATCGTATACACAATGTCAAGTTCACAAATAAAGCTACACCAAGACCAGTAACCGCCAGGACCATTCAAGGTCAGCATCAAATTGACCTGATGGACTTGAGCAAAGAGGCTGTTGGCCACAACACGCGCGTGTACAAATATGTTTTGAGCGTGATGGACATTTTCAGTAGGTACTTGTGGCTGCGGCCGCTGGAGAAAAAGTCAAGCCAACATGTCAGTCGAGCACTTCAGAAGATTTATAGCGAGCACGGTCCACCGGATCGCCTTCAAAGCGACCGAGGAAAAGAATTCGAAGGGAAGGTTAGACCTCTTTGCAAACAGTTAAAAATAAAACTAATTAAGTCGAGACCCTACCACCCGCAGTCCCAGGGAAAGGTTGAGAGATCGCATAGACGACTAAGAAAAAAAATCATGTACGACCTAGTATCACTAGGCAAAAAAGGGGTTAATTGGGCAGCGAATCTTGAAGACTATAACCGGATTTTGAACGAGGAATGTAAAGAGGAACTTGGCTGGAGGTCTCCTTTCGAAATATATTATGGGCGGAAGTCAAATCAATTGGTGAAGGCGTCGTTGGACTGTGTAGATTCTGATGATAACTTCGTTACCATGGCGCCAAAAAAGCGGGAATTGGCCGGTCACTTGAAAAAAGTAAAGAAGATCCGACGAAGAGCCAATCTTTACAGCCAGAAGCTTAACGATCGAATGGTGAAGAGCCACAAGCGACGCCACAATGCGGAAACTTTTAAAGTAAAAGAACACGTTTTAGTACGGTACAGACCGCAAAGAGGAGGTAAACTTCCACCGAAAAGAAGATTTGTCGTTAAAGGTACAATAGTAAAGAAGAGCAAAAAATATCCTGATTCATACAAAGTCAAGTTTATGCCTCCAAATTGTTCTGAACATAAAGAAAAATGGTTTTCGGTAGAAGATATGGCAAGCATTAGGAAACGACACTCCGGAAGCAAGAGCAAGGAACAGCAGAAAGTAAAAGAACTTCGAAAAAGGATGTATATACCGTTAACAGCCTGCGATCGTTTTCTGGATCGAGACTTTCCCGACATAGATTTTTCTCTTATGTACAATCCACCAGGTGACGGAAACTGTCAGTTTGGGGCACTGTGTTTCTGGTTAAGTCGTCTCGGTATACACCGATCAGCAGAAACTGTCCGGGAAGAAATTGTGAAGTACCTGACGAACCATCCAACCAACAGTGAAGGTATGCCTTTGGAGCTTTTTGCGGGCATGCCCTGGGAGGCATATTTACAGGCAATGGCAAGGAATGGCACCTATGGTGACCAAATAACATTACAAGCGGCAGCAGATTTGTACAATATTGAAATTGTTGTAGTTTCGACTTTGGGACCTGGTGCCACAGTGATGATTTCTCCGTCTTCTAGCATACCCACCGCAAGAGTTCAGCTGGGGCATTATGCCGAGAACCACGGGGCACACACCATATGCGTGGACGGCAGAGTTTTGTCTTCTGAGGAGGGGCAGGAAGAAAGGACAGAAGAAAAGGTGAAATGTAATCTTTCAGCCGATGGCGGGGAGTTGTTGTCCACTCAGGAGGATGACACAGATGCCCAGTATAAAGAAAAGGAACGAGAGGTGCTTGAACACAACCAAAGCCATGTGCAAATCCCCATTCAGTTTGTGGGAAACAACACCGTTGAGATGGTTTCCATGAACGACGCCACCTCTCCCATAGATAGGCTCCCGAATGAGATTTTAAAGAAAATCATTAACGAGGCATTGTCATCTTCAGGTTTGTCGTGGCCTAACCATGTATGCCGAATATATAATAACCTATGTAAACTCAGTGTCCGCTTTCGTGATATCACTCGTAGACTGGTCTCGCTGCTTCCGAGTATTTACTTCTCTAATGGTGGTGAAGTAGTCATCGTCAGCGTCAGAAGCTTAGTAAAAAGGTTTGGATCATCGAGTGGTGTCGTGCGGGAGATACGGCGAATCGTTGCCAGTCCAAATTGGGCAAATGCTTGGTTGGATCTGCGATTTCGTGGTTATGGATGGTTTATCATCCATAACATATTCTGGAGAAAAAAATAAAAGTAGCATTTGAAGAAGCAGCTCCTTGAACTTAAAACATAGAAACATTTTGTCTGTTTAGATGTTGTTTATAAAGTGTCTCAAAACAAATTTATTTTATACATTGTTCCCGTTTTCCTTTTAATGAATTCAATACATTACTAGGGACTGATGAAACTATAATTGTTTCTGTTTCATTGTTTTCATTCATTTGTTTCATTTCACGTTCTTGTTCGTTGTTGTTTGTTCAAAGTTGAAATGTACGTTTTGATATTACTTCTGATTTTTCATAAATGCAATGCACTAGTACCAATATCACAAACACTGATTACGCTATGATGGTTTTCCATGTTCTAGCTTATATTAAGTCTATGTAATTGTGGAATAAAAATACGATACTATTACACAATTATTCTATTCGATTATAGTTACCTTCTAAGAAGACGTGGAGGTACGTTGGGGGGCGGGGGGGGGGGGGATGAGAAAAGTTTTATGCAGAGAGGCTCCTTCCAGACGTCCCGAGATTAACTACTTCATATGATTATTTTCAACCAATCATCGTATTTAAGAGAATTTTAGCCTGCGATCAGGCGCCTGATCGCAGGTCAAGAGAATTTTTGAAATCTTATTACAAAGTGCGACAACTTGCAATTACAAAGTGCGACAGCGTATATTTTTACGAAGTGCGAGAAATTGTTATTACAAAGTGCGACAGGTATTACAAAGTGTGACAATTTTATTACAAAGTGCGACAGATATTACAAAGTGCGTCGATTATAACAAAGTGCGACAGAACACAGTCGTCTGTTTTGAAATTTCACGCGCGCACCAGCCATCACTTCTGTTATCGTTGAGTCGGCCGTAGGCGGCCTGGGTACTATCGTTGTATTGAGTCGATGCACTCATCTGATTATCTTGGATGACACTGGGATCGGCAACCCCAACTACACTGTTGTAGCAAATTTCGACCAACTCTGCGTATATGGAATTCAATCATTTTAAATGATGTGCTGATAGTCAATGCATTTTTTTCCCTTTATATAGCCTGAGTTTTTTTTGAAGTTCTAGCAGGTTTTTGTTAAAATATAGGCTGCTTGCAATCCCTTCTTAGTTAACCGATTTGGCAAAACGTCGGGTGGCGTGCAAACGAACTAAACTGAAAGGCGTGTGCGCTCGCTTACACCGGTTTAGCACGGTTTGCCCGCTGCTCAACTGACTACCACCGTTTTCGTTGATACGAGACTTTGCAAAACAAAACACCCGCGGAAACGTTTCCAAAATTTCCGTCAATCTTGCGTGTTATCGACAGATGGGATCGAAATCAACCAATCACAGCCATTAGTGTGACATTCAGACATTCTTTACGTCATGCTAGGGGGCTGGAACGCGCCGGATCATTGATTCGATGATCCGTTTGCAGATCACTCAGATCAGTGATCCGATGAATCCTTGACCAGAGTGTATTCCATAGAACACTGATCTGAAAAAGGATTTGCTCGAAAGGAACGCCACAGGTCAGAAATCCTGTTCCGGATCCTCCCAAAGGAACGCACCCTTAGTGTCAGCTCACATTCAATTGTCAACAGCCTTAGGCAGCGTATCCACCATAAAAGATACAACTAACTACCAATCAAATGCGACCAGCTTAGAAACAAGCGAGGACCTAGACACAAGCTCAGAATCAGAGTGTTGCAAGTTCGATGTTTTATGTGGCAGGTAGTTTGTAGTCTAAACAGAACGCAGGGATGTCGGAAACAACAACAAGGTTTTTTATTCCAGATGAACGCAGTAACTCCACTTAAGACTTCACAACAAGCACGCGCTAGGCTTTTCAGTTACACTTGAATAAACATTCCTCCGTTAAACATTATACACGACCTTTGTCACCCTTGTATAAACACGGCTTCTTGCCAGATCTCCCCATCTCTTTGTTACACTTTAACAAACACGACCTCCGTCGAAACTTTACACCCGACCTTCGTCCTACTTCAGTAAGCACTACTGACTCACGAGACAATTCCCTCTAAACGCTCCGGGGAAAAACCACTTAAAAACTACACCGATTCTAGAACTTTCCGGCTCTACTAAATAAAGTAACATTACAATGTAAAACTATTTACAGCAGCAGACGTAAACGACTAAAATAAATTGCTTAGTCACTGTGATGCGACACTAATTAATATGCGAGAAGAACTAAATTAGCATATTCGCGAATGTTCCAAGTCACGCAACAATTTTTCGTAACAATCTCGCGCATAAAAAGCGTTCTTATATCTCAGAGATTATTTGTTCCTGACTTGGGTTGTCAAAAATACTTTAACATACCTTTCTTCCTTCCTTTAACCAGTACCATATTTTGCCAGGAAATATCATGTCCAAATAAATCCAGGGAGCGGGTTTATAAGGCCACAAGTGACGAGAGACTATCGTTCCCCAGGGGATCTGTCCTAATAGTTTGTCACTGGTTGTTAGTAGAGCCAAATCGTCTAGCCTTGGCAACCAGAGCATTCGATCGCTTATGGTGGAAGTTCCGCTTTCCCATTTGTCCAATTTCTTTAGTATCGTGACTCCAGTTAAACTAGCAAATTTCCCAGTGAACGTGTAGTGATTCGGAGCTTGCCAAACCCCGCCCCACCTGCCAGGTTGATTTGCATCAGGGTGGTACAGAAAGGGACTGTTATTAGCTGGGTCATGCTTTATGACGTCAGCTTTTCCTACAATGGAAAAATCCGCCCTGCCGATCTTCTGTGCCGTGGCGTACGCGTTACGCTGAGGTACTGTTCTGTCGTTCCATCCTTTATTTGTGACAGATTGCACCTGAATCGTTGTAGACAGCAAATAGTTATAGTCAGTTACCTATAAGTTGTGATTTATCCAATAAAGGGTCTGCTTTTATAGTTAACCACTTTTAGGGTATTATTCCAACCTTCCCTTCAATTTAAAGTTTTTTCCATAAGTAATATTTACATCCTTGGGACACAAATTATGACGTTAAAAAATGAACGTATTCAGTATTCCACAACATAAGTTTCATTGTTTTTCAAAACGGCTAAACTTCCGCAGAAAGAGGTGAGGATACTGGGTACGTTCATAATGCGACATCATTGTCAATTATGAAGAGGGACGAACTAAAATTGTATTGTTTACTAAGCTACTTTATCGGTTGTCACTGAGTGGAAAACACTACTCAGCTTTCAGGTTCCATAAAACCCTCAATTCTAAGTTTAAGTAAAACAATTCGAACTATGTAGATTACCTTTGTGATAAAGTACCCTGATTACATGAGGACACTATAATTATAGGATTAATAATAGATACTAAAGCGGTGCTTTAAAATGGCGTGAAATTTCTAGTTCCAATGTATGATCTTACCAGGAGAGTCCAACCGTCTCCAAACCTTCGTGACTGGTCACACACTGTTTTCACAGGTCTCTCACGCGGTCCATCGACGACTAACTTGTACACACCATCAATTTCATAGCCATCTTCGAAGTACTGCTTGCAGCTTACTGCAAAACAAAAACAAACAAACAGCAACTAAAACCTACATCTTCAACATGGAAACACTTTGCACTTAGAACACCGCACACTGTTTTCAATTAGCAAAAGCACGCTGGTTCGTTCTTCAACTGAAGTTTTCAGTTTTTGAGAACTCAAGAATTAGTGCAGTTTGTCCGAGCCACAGGCTAAAGAAGCACTTTTAACGTAGAGCAGTAATCGTGTATGCCATAACCTCAAGATGGCTTGTTTTAGGTATATATGTAACTTCAGTTTAGACTCTCTTTAATAATTATATTATGAGCTCGAGATTTCTACTTCGTGATAGTTGGAAAGAGGCTAGAAGCAATTCAGAAAATAGATTTCCAATGGTATCAAAAGCCTGCGAAAGCTGCTACACTTCGTTATTTTTATGACAGCTTTAGACCAGAACTTACAGTAACATTTTGTTTTGTAACACATGGACATTTGCGGACACGATATCTCAATCCTCCGGAACCACAGTACTGACTGCACGCTGACCAGCGAGACCGCGGGCCGAAGTCTCTTTCGTCACCCACTTTGCAAAAAGAAAATAAACAAAGATGATCAATGTAAAAAAGATACAAATTTCGTCTTGAAGCCCTCTTGAATTTCTTGAGTTAATTTTTCTATATTTTGGAAGGAGTGTTTTTTTCGCATGCTCTTTATTAATTATCTATTATTATTAATTTTAATCAGTTTCGCACCTTGAAAGTGAGCTCGATATGACCCTTACAAGTTTAATCTTACATTTTGTTTAACATGTACTTCCTTCACACTTTGATGAACACAAGTGCTAGCAAATCAAGGTAAAGTTAAAGTTTTGTACATTTAATAACGTTTATCGTATTTTGCTGCTGTCGGTTTACTTTTCTTTTTCAACAAGAGCTTAAAACAATTAAATGTTGATGTATTTCTGATTGAACAGCAATATATTTAAAAAAGAAAAATAAAAAAATTGCAAGTAAGAATTGCAAAATTACAGAAACTTGTCGCAGTAATTAAGTCTATCTATTTTCCCACAGACCTTTCAAAAATAAAGACCATTAGTTCTCGTTTTTGTAGGTTTAAACACTAGAACAGTTTGAAATAAACCTAGTAGGTAAGCTTGTTTATCACAATAAAATTTAGGACTCAAAAAAACATACACTGTTTGACTAAATTCAATGTTTAAATGGTTTGCAAGTCCAGCAGGTTCTATCATTGAGTACGTTTCGGTCGACGCTTATTTACAATGACAGCATGCCTGGATTAAATACAAAAATCGAAGATAAATTTAGGGTTGAAAGTTGTAAATCCCACTGAAAAAAAAACCTTCTAAAATTTTTCGAAGTTGTCGCAAGCGATTTTGTTATAAAAGAACAGCTTTTTTACTTATTGTACCTGCTATTACCAAAACAGAGATGATCCCAAACAATATGGCAGGTAAAGGAATCTGTGACATACCGCTCGTCTCACGGCAATTAGCTTGAAATGTACTCCTGAAACACGATCGTCGCCATTGAAAGCAGATTTTTTAGAGCGTGAAGATAAAAATACAGAACGTCCTTCGTTTCTTGATGAAAATAGTTCCTTTCGATAGTGTTTTCAGTTATGTTGTTATGACATCATGGTAAGTTGTGATTTTCAAGAGCGACTCGTTGACTTTGAAAAATGACACTTCTTAAGTTCTTCTCATTGACTGGTTTTTGAATGGGAAGGGCATCTGCTGGCTGGTGACACCATTCTTTCGATTGACATTTTTTTAGGTTGAGCTTTGTCTTTTGACGTGCTTGAATGAAAAGTTACTAGGGTCATTCACTTCACTGTTCAAAGTCTCACAAAGAAAAGTGAGGACTAATGATAAGTTGGCATGCGTACTAAACATTATCTTCACTTTATTCACCTCTACTGGATTTGACGGAATATTTAAGTCTTAGGCAAATTTTTAGATAGATCTGTGTGATCTCCAATGACTACGAAAAGAAAAACGCCTCTTAAAGAACTTAGAACTTCCTCCTCCTTCCCGCACCCAAATGAAAGAAGTTAGGTGCGCCGACCAAGTAGCATTCCGTAATTCGTCGACCTTTGTGGGTAAATGTAAATGTAAAACAAATGCAAATTTCATTTATGGTGGTCATGCACTTAACTATACAAGCACTAGGCTTTGTTGGTTTACAGGCATACCACATATACTAGGCGTAACTAATAGTTAAATCCCTACTGACGGGAGGCAGACCAGTTGGCTATTTACAGAGCGTGACCGAGGATTTGAACTCTGGTCTACCGAGAAACAAATCCCGCTAGTGGCAAGGTGGAGGCCTTGAACCCGGGACCTCCGGTTTACAACACCAGTGCCCTAAATCACTCGACCACGCTGCCTCCTTCCCCGGGATTTTAGTACGTCAGCGATCGAATTTGTCTATTCACTTTCTTAAAAGTGTGTTCTTCAATGAACTTTGTTCTTGACATCGAGTTCTTGAGCGACACAGAAAATTTTGTCTTAAGAGCATGTCAAACCTAAGCGCAACTCACTGAGTTTCATCGAGCATTTATATATCGCGGTGGAAAAAATTGAGCAGGGATGGGACCCTCAGGAGTACTCTGTAAATCATTGTGTAGCGGTGTGCCACTGGGACACTAAAACCCTTGCACAGCACCAGCTTAACTTTGCAGCAATTTTAACCTTTGCTAGACTAAACACCAAAAACCCCTACCACATCCGATCTCAGACTACCTATTTTCAGGCCATACAGAAACTTTATCTCTATCATAGTCCAACACATGCCAGAGGAAGTATCAACATCTAATTCCATTTCCATTTTATTTTCCATTAACCACACAAAAGATAAACAAAAAAATAACGCAATACACTAGAAATTTATGATAATTTAAAGACGATAACTTAACAATTTTAAAGGTGGTAATGGTAAGGAATGCTATATAGAAGCCGGGGGCTTATGAACTATAGGCTTCCTGACAATACAGGGTACATCATACAAATTATTGGGACAGCATCGTATCCAGATTTAAACAAAACAAGGTCAGAAAAGGACGCTGGGTTTTTCCTATCCTGTGAACAGCACGTGAGCAGTTGCCTCTCCCTCCACCAATCATTTTCACTGATCTATCCCCATCACCCCAGTGATACCAGAAACCTATCTGGTCGGCCCTCTTAAAGTGTTCGCTACAATTTGCCTGTTGAAACCCGTCGGTGGTCCGGTCTGCCATATTGAACCATGCAACTGAGTACCCCACACCTGCTATTCTATTATACCTAGCTATTTCTAAAGTCACCGAAGATTGTCATTTTACCTCTGAATGAACGCTCACCCAGACACAATTCGTCTGTAACAACGGAGTATGCTGCGGATCGTTTTTATTAACCAAATGCTGTCGATATCATATCTGCAATGTTAGTCGATGAATCATCTTTGGAGTACGAGACACCTAAAATCATGGACAAAAGTCTTGGGACAAATTCACATTTGTGGCGATTTTCCACTCGCGCCAAACAAACAGTCAGGCGCGAATTCATCTACACTTGTTCAGCCCCTTCCCCCCCCCCCCTCCCCCTACAATGTTGGACAAGTGTACACGCTATATTTCTCTAGATTTTCAACATTGTATGGGGGGCGGGGGTGGGGGGAAGCAACGCATTTTGAAACGGAAAACAGTGCATTTTTAAAACTCCGTTTTAAAAACGCAGAAAATTAATGCAATTACACAAGTGTCCCAAGGAATTTTGTCCACGATTGTACGTTCGCCAAGATCATGCCGCCACGATCCTAACTTGCAAATCCATCCAGTTTGTATGGTGTCACTGTTTGACAATCGAGCTCAGTAAATCGTCCAAAAAGTGTACCTTTCTAGATCAAGTGTGACATTAAAATAACAAAGTTTCATTATAAGATCCTCACAACTAAAATGTTTCTTTTAGAGCCAAAATTTCTGACAATGATGTATGTCCTCAATACTTAGCTGATAGGCACTTTCCCTGTATCATATGTTCTTGCGCTGCTCTTCCACTTTAGCTTCCTGGAAGATCTTTTAAAACTGGTGGACAGATAAAATGAAACAGCAACTAACATAATCAAATAGTATAATTTATTCTGTGTTTTCGACAGAAGGAAACAGATATTTTTTGAAGTATCAGCTTCTCATTGCGAAATTGTCTATATACTTCAGCTGCCTATAGGACGAAAAGCTAGGCTTTCAACAGTTTTCCCATACTTCTAAAAGAAAAATTCAAAATAAAGAAAGCACTGTCGCGAGGCTTACTTCAATTCTTCTTCTCTTAAGTTCGTTTCCAAAACGTTTTGTGCATCAAATAAACATTTTGTAAATATAAAAGCAAAATTGAATATCGCTGACAAGGAATTGCTCGTTTTTTCCATTTCCTTAAAAAATGCTTCAAATAATTTCTTCGCTAGTGTTGCAACTGTTTTGCACTTCTGAATGCCTATTTCCTCAGAAATCCCCAATTCTGGGTTCTTTGGTGTATTTTCTTGAAAAAGTATTTCATGACCTTTTTAATTTTAAAATTAAAAATTCAACTCTCTCGCCATCTTCGAGCGTCATACATTTATCCATTCCTCCTTGTCAGTCAAGCATAATATTTCCTGTTTTTCAACTTAACTTTCTGTGAAATCCACTTATCGTCAGTTTTGGTCTTTTCAACAGCAGCTGCGTGCAAAGAAATTTCTTAATTAAATTTAGCCATCACCTTACAAGCCGTCAATCCTTCACGGTGTTATATTCAAAGAAAGGTGACGTTTGAGGCATGGTGGTGAATACGTCAATGAAACTTCAAAATTATATTGAGACTTCTTTCTTAGTGTCAGCTATTCAATATACTCCTGATTTTTTTTTTTTATCAAGAGCGTTTGAAAAAGACGAGTATGGTCGCTTTCATCATCGTTTTCGGTTTAGTGTGGACGATACGGGAAATCGAAAAAAAAACCTCATGCGCTATCGATTGAAACCCATTAGTGTGGAGGGGTGGAAAGGTTCGAAAATGCTAGCTTGGTGGAGAAATTATTTTGCTTCTTTTACTTCAAAATGGAAACGGGGACTTCTGAAAATACATAAGTGGGGTCGGGGCTTTACACTCGGGACAAATCGCGGGAGTACCCCCAGACTAAGGTGTATCGTACTGATCAGTTCGCAGTTTCTCTGTTCCATACTAAATCCGACTCAAAACATTTTTCCCGAATTTCTCAAGCCTTTAAATATCAAAGGTCAGGGTAGTTCTTTCGTTTCGTACAGACTGGAAATATAGATCGATCTCCAACAAATCGGATTTCTACCTGTGTTTTGAACAAGCTTATCACAACACTTTCGTGATTAAACAACACACTTGACCCGAAGAAGAATTCCAACGTGGTCTATTTTGGCCATTTCTTTATTTCCAGCAATAAACAAGTCGTCTGTTAAACTATATTTACAACAAAGATATTGTTACTGCTTATTTTCCTACACAGGCATGCAATACCGTCAATATCACACTAAACCAAAGTGAGCAGCTTCTTCTTCCTCCATCTCCTCCTTCTCTTCTTCTTCTTCCTCCTCCTCCTCCTCCTCCCCGTCCTACTCCCCCTCCTCCTCCTCCTCCTCCTCCTCCTCATTCTTCTTTTCCTCCTCCTCCTCCTCCTTCTCCTCCTCTTCCTCCTTTTCCAAACTCTTTTTGGCTATCTTCCTCTTCTTTGGTCAGTTAAGGGATTGTGGAGTGCCACGAGAGTTCAATAACAAAGTATTCCCCTGATCGTTTCCTTCATTGCCTGTCTCACCTCGTCTATTTTCCAGCAGTAAAGAACTGGATTCAATGACGAATTTAAGAAAACTAAAGTAAGTGTGTAACTAAAAGCGACAATGAATGACGAAGATAGCTCAATCTTACTGATCAAATTTGTCGATATTACTTGTGGTAGATAACAAGCCATCAACGTAAACTGCAGCCACAGAGCCGTTGATACGGCCTTTCTGAATCGCGCTATGTTCAGTTGATTTGTTTGGTTGGGTTGTTGAATATGGTCTTGTAATTGATTTTGATGACGACGGAGGGTAAAAAAAATCTGTGCGTGAGAGAAGGTCGAGGTTACTAGACACAGTGGTATAAATATAGATCCCATTATAGGGAAGTTCGAAAAGAGCTTCATTGTTGCACACCCAGCAGACAGCACCCAAAAGGTGATAATGATCCAACAGGTTCGCTTCAGAGTAACAACCTGTCTGTATCTCAACCCCAACAACAGGGCAAGAACTCTGTCTACGCTTATTGCAGTCAATGTGAACAATGACGCTAGACCCAAAATTATGCCTGTTACAGGAACTGTGAGTGCTACATAGCGACAAATGTTCCAATGTTCTTTCGCTACAGTCACCAACAAAGTAACATGCAGAGGCTCTGAAAACAGACCAGCACAGAGATCAGTTACTGCAAGGCTGCGAAGCAAGAGTTTGGATGGAGGATGCAGTGAAGAGTCTTTGCGCAGAGCGACTAGGACCAAAACATTTCCAAGAATTGCCGTAATGGACAGAAAAGCGTTTAAAACTGCGATAAATGTCAACTGGCCATGTATTGCAGTAGCTATGCCTAGTGAGCAGTACAGGTATTGAACCTTTTCAGAATAGCTCTGCTTTTCGTCAGAAACGTTTGTGGCAGCCATTACTCTGCGGCAATATTGACTATTTATGTCGGCGTGAGCTTAAGCTCTGGTTTCAATATTTGATCAAAATTCAGGCTTTTTCATTTATTTGACCAACATGCCATCCATGTTAACAACTTAATTAGCCGAGCAGATGGTTTTATTGTCAAAGACTCACTTGTCTGTTTTTGTGGCAGCCTTGTCACTTTTTTGTATGATAATAAATTAACCTAAAAATAAAGAGAAAACACAAGTTTATGGCCTGAATAGTGGTTTCGAAGGTTTCAGTTTAAATTTAAAGGAATATTCTTTAATTTTCACGGTGGGGCCGACAGGCCTGAAAATGGGTCATTTAGGCTATTTTGGTATTCTTTGTATTTCTTCCACTTGGCATATGAACTTATGTTGTGTTCCCGATTGCTTCGACATCAAGACCGACACAAAATCTTAAATGATTACGTCACATATGATGACGTCACAACTATCCTTGATATAAAGTTTCTTTTTTCAACGAAAAAAATATGCGGTTTGAAAGACCTTGACGACGGAGGAACTTAATGCCGAAAACCATTCCTCGCTATGGCAAAAGCTTTGTGAGTTAGGGCAAGTTAAAACAAAAATCGTTGTCCCCTCGGAAAACCTACCAAGCCATACTTTTTCTCAGAAAATCGAAATCCTTGGCAAACTTTTTTCAGCTCTTCTCTGGGAAAGCTAATATTTTGCTAAGATATAATGCTTAGAGTTGCAAAAAATCGTATGAGTTTAGAATTTTAATTTTGTGTTTTCTACCGATGTTATAAAATAACGTCCCATTTTATGACGTTACAACTACAGTTTTTCGGCTTTATCAGTGACAAGAAAATCTTCTATCGTTATTTTTTGTATTACATTTGTTGTTATCGTTTGGGAAACCTCATCTGGAAATAACTGGAAATAGTGGCACCAAAACAACAACTCTGACTGAGAAATATTGGATTAATACAGGAGCCATAATCAGGGACGGAGACCGTAAGCGCTCGCCATTTCGATCTAGTATTGGGGTTGGCCCATGATATCGATGGACAATTTTTCTATTTTTAGAACAAATTGCGCCATCGCCTGCGGCACAGCGCGCGTACATTGCTGCGAAGATTTTCGCGGATGTCGCGCAGGGACAAATGGCGTCCGAAATTCCGAAATCATTTATGCTTTATGGCTCACAACTCAACGCCTTTATGGCTGTTGGAATTTTGCTTAAGTATTTTCGCCGTAAGTTGCTCCAGTTTGAGTCAAGACAGTGCCGAATTTAGGTATGTCCCGCTTTATATCGCTGATCAAGTTGAGTTCCGCTGCTCCTTTTACAAGAACTTCACATTACTCCATCTAAATTTCACATATGAAGAAGATTAACAGCTTTTCCATAACACAGAAGAAAACCAGTTGTATATTTTTGGATATAGCAGCGTCTAGGCCAAATAAGTGACATTAGGTTTATGTCCGTAGATGCAGCTTAGTTTTGTTTGTGTAAAAATCCAATAAATTGTCTGTTGTCGATGAAAGAGCGCCCGCCGATGAGTGTTTTGCACAGCTAGTAAAACATGACAAATTGGACTTCGCACTTTGGCGTGAAAACGGTATATCGAACTCATATAATATCTCTAGTTTATGAATATGTTTAAGGTTATTAATGTTTGAGAACATACAGTGGAATCCCGCTATAACGAAGTGTCACGGTACCAAAAAAAGACCCCGTTATAATCAATTATCTGGATAACAACAAAAATATTCGTTATAGCGGGGTAACCAAGCTGAACAATGGGATATACTCCACGGAAAACAGTCTACAGGCTTACGCGTGAACAGCTACATTTAAATAAGGCAAAGCTTCGAAGGTCAAAGTTTTCCTATCTTGACCAATACGAGTCGTGTTTGACTTATCAGCCATATGTATCATCATGTCGTTTTTACTTACTGAGAGCGACAGGACAAAATATTCGTTATAGCGGGGTAAATTGTGCCTTGGACCGTCAAAATCAATTCGTTATATCGGGGATTTCGTCATACTCAAGTAGTTTAAGGCCTGGGTCAAAGGCTTTTAGCGGTAAAAATAATTTAGTAGTTATATTTCTGAAAGTATAAATGGCAATGAAACCAGATTTACCACACAGTTAGGTTTTAACGTCCTGAACATTTTAAAGTAGAATTGGTACTTCTGACAGGTCACGTGATATGTCACATGACGTTTAGGGGAAAATAGCCATTATTTGAGGAATTGGCGGCGGGTTTTAGTAATATCATCCCGCAAAAACGCGTTTTAGATACAGATCAATCATTTTCATCCTCTCACGTTTGGAATGACCGTCCCTCTTTACTCAGAAAAATTTTATTGCGTGAAAGGTCGCCTTTTTGACAAAATTTGACCTTTGATCATCTATATCTTCTAAAAACGAAATCAAGATAGATCGTTCCAAACGTACCAAGGTAGATAATTTCAATTTGCTTTAAAAATGCTCATTTATCGATCAATAGAACGAAAATTCGCCACCAATTCGCCGATTTACCAAAATTTAACAAAACGGCCACGTGACATGTCACGTGGTCAAGATAATACGTTAAGGCAAGGCGGGTCGTCGAGTTTTATCATCAGGGAAAAGTTCAGCTTGGTAAAACAAATATAACAAGAGATATAGCTGCCCAACCATATTTTTACTTTGCATTCCTGACCCAGGCCTTAAACTGCTTGAGTAGCAG
>JAHPZR010038778.1:10000-54999 GCA_019787425.1 Platygyra sinensis | reverse complement strand
GAAAATTATTTACCTAAATCATGATCCGTATCCCTAAGTCCCCTACTAAGGTCTCAGTATAAAATTAGATGAATACCGTAATTAATAGATTACTTATCTTAAAGGGGCTCATTCACGGTTAAACGGTTTGAAAAGTTAAGCCTTAAGTTTTCAATTTCGTTGTTTGTAATCCGTGTCAATCTTCTCCATCCTCAACCATCTTTGTTCCTAAATGGTTCATTATTATCTCTTCGGTGTTTTGCCATCTTTGTAAAGTATTATTTTCAGGTTTCCTTCAATTTAAAGGTAATTTTGTCGATGGCCGTCAAAATCACTCCTTTAACGATGTCATCATTTCTTTCCCAGGAATCCACCGTAAGGAAAAAGATGGCGACTGGTGCATTTACTTATAATGCTTTGCGGATGAAAACTCTAAAAGAGCGTATAAAAACACAAAGAAAAATTGTAAGTCATTCAAACTCGACAAGAGCAATGCTGTTAGTTATAGGAACGACTGCCGTTAAACCATATCTTTCTATATGCCCAGTGGGCTTAGTTTGGTTCGCAAGGTATTGTGGTAAAATGTACAGCCGCCATCTTTTTTCCTACGGTGGATTGAAAACCACGAATTGTTTTACGCACGTGCATACTGTGCATGTGTTTTACAAAGTGTCGAGGCCGTGTATTATACTGCATAAATTTTCTCAATCGAAACTAAAACTAGGGAGTACACGGAGAAATTAAATTGTAAAACTTCTCTGCTGATTATTAGAAATCAATAAATCCTTACTTGGCAGATCAGGAGAAGTATAGAGAAGTATTTGAACAACACGCGCCATTAATGTCAGCTGAAAAACACACTGATCCATTGTAACGGGAGAATTCAGACCCACAATGCTCTTCAACACAGGTGACGCGCCCCCGTCAACAGATTCCTGATATAACATGCTCGGTAGCGCCAGGCGGAGCTTTACCTGGAAAAAAATTAGAAATGACAAGCAATGAACTAAAAATAGATCCAATATTTGACTGTATCACTAAGTCAAGCGAGAATAAAGATTTCAAAGTACAAGTGCTGTGAAGAAAAATTTGGCAAACCAAAGAGCTGAAAGTATAAAAAATTGTGGCTTGAAAAGGTCTGGGTTCAAAATTCTGATTGCAAAGAGAGAGATGTGATCAGCCATAAGTAAGAATCGGCGATCCTTCGGCAAGTGTCTATAAACTGAAATGTTTGGAAAGATCGAGTAAAACAGAACAATCAGAGCGTCTTATCTCACCGATGAAAAATTAAGTCCCCCTCCCCTTCCCATTTCTTATTAAAAGCGATCCCTACATGACAGTCCATGGGTTATTTCCGGAAGGGGAAGAAGAGCTTCAATGACGGTGAATGTACAAGGTTCTAATTGATAAAGAACGAAGTTTACTAACCATTAAACTGAACAAATCTAACTCCAAGAGGGAAGGACCCTCAACCCCTGGAACCGCGTCAGGAGTTAGGACTGGAACCAAGATTTGAAAAGTTAGCATAACATAACATCGCCAAGATAAATACAATCTTGAAGATTATATTGAAGTAGTTTTTTCTTCTTAGAAAAATTGGTATCAACTGTTACCGCAGGCTTGCCTTGTGTTAGTTGTATTAGTTTAATGTAAGGACATGTTACTGCTCATTAACTTGTCAGGTTTTTGATCATAGCGTATTTAGATTTAAGACAGATCAGCCTGCTTATTTCACCACGAAGATTTGCATTTGATGTGAAAATTCATGCATTTTATCACGCTCGTATTCCCAAAGAAACACGGATAACAAGCTAGGATATTCAAGTGAAATCTGCTTGATCATAATCTTGAACAAGGCTTGAATCCAGACCTTTCGATCCTGGGTCCCGGTCCCACCTACCGCGCTAACCAGTGGGACTGGGTAAGGAAATGCATGATCTTACAATAAAATTACAAGCTGTGATTGGTGAACTTACCGGACAGCAATCGAAGACAGTGGCGTTGAACGACTTTGTGGGGAAATATTCCCGACACAACTGCAGCAAGACGAGTTAAGGCCGCCATACATTGAGACTGCAAAAATACATAAATCATACATAAAGGAAATTACATTGCCGCGCGGAGATACGAAATTTCTATTAGATTTTTGAATATTTTTCAACACAAGAAGATAAACTTCGCACCTTCAAGCGGCCATGTAATACTGTATTTATTATAAAAGCATCAATGAAATAACCAACCATTTCACTGTTACTGCAGCAATGTGATCTTTTCACATGTGATAACAACGTGAAGATATCAATGTTTTCGCGCGAAAGCTCACCTGGTATTTCATTGGTGTTTATAATAATAAATAAACAATAGCCTCCATTTGGCGCAAAAATATGCTCCGATATTTGTCCGCGGACATTATCTGTTCCGAAAAGCGAACAGTTTTCCGAGAAGCGTAGCTCCAGGAAAACTGAGAGCTTCAAGAAAAGATAATGTCCGCGGACAAATATCTGAGCATATTTTCAAAGTCAAATGGAGGCTATTGTGTTTATTACCCTTCAAATATTTTTCGCAGCACGCGCAGTTTTGAAAATTGAGGAATATTTAACAATAATTCCATGAGCGCGCGTTGGATATGAGATGATAGATAGCCAACGAGGCGCGTAGCGCCGAGTTGGCTATAATCATCTCATATCCAACAAGCGCGAGTGGAATAATTGTTTTATTAAAAACGCCCACAAAATATAGAAAACTAGAATACAATAAAAACAAAAAAGCCCAGAAAATCACGCATACGCACGCCATTTTTGTAAATCATGGTATAATGGCTCATATACCACGATGGCTAAGCCAATCAAAACTCTCGAATTGCAGTATCCAATGATACAGTTTTTAATAATTCTGTTTATGTAACTGTAATTGTTGGACAAAATATCAGTAATGTTACCTGGCGAGTTGTGAGTCCCGAAAACAGAGGCTGGCAATTTGTTCTTAAGGCACTCTCTAACAACAGAAAAAAGAAATTAGTCCACTTTTGCAATCAAACTAACGAAAATAAACTATGGCGTTTCGACCTCACCGAGGTCATTTTAAAATGCGAGGGGAAAATACAAAATTAGTATTAATATGTGTTCTAACAGTAAAAAATGGTTTCAAATGTCGCGAACGATAGAATGCAATAAAATATGTAGGACAAATGATAAAAATATTTACGAAGTTGAAAAGGGGACCTAGAAGAATGAGACAAAAAAACAATACTAATAAGCTTAAAGAACTAATCTAAACAAAAATTAAATGTTAATTGAATCACACTGTTCGTCCAGTCTTGGTAGAAAAAAACATTACCAAAGTAAGACAGTAAAATTTATTCTGACACATCCTTAAAATTACTCCACGCCATGTAAATACACACGAAATGTCCCACATACCAAAGCCAAATGTGCACAATTGGCAAAACGCAGAGATGTTCAATAAGCGCGCAATATGCACTTAATGCAAATGAAATGAAGATGTGAAGATGTTTCATTGTATTTCCGCAGTTCACATCTTCCATTCCATGTTTCGTTCCTTTTAAGATGAACTCATTAAATTGGACTGCTCACTGGTAATGTATCAGTATTCACAGCACAACATGCATAGCACTACAGCGCTAACGCAGAGGCCAAGGGTTCAAATCCAGTCGGAGCCCCGAAATCCTTCCTCGGGCTTCATTAGCAAATTCTTAAATTGAACTACAACTGCGATGGTCACATCTGCACTTCATTCGTATACCAGCAGTTCACATCATTCATTCTACGCAGTCAAATACCACTCCAAAACTGATCCAATAAGAACGCAAGACGTATACAGCGCGAACGCAAAATGAGTTCAATACGAACGCAAAATGCGTACGTACCTCCACCTTGTATGGTGTAAGTGCATGCTTCCAACACCAGCAAAGGAACGCGTCTGTCATCATCATTAGGGTCAACTCCCAAACCAACCTAACACAAACATTCAGTAAGCTTAAGAGTGCAGTTAGTAACATGTCAAATTTACCAATGGAGTTTAGGTGTAGTTGTTTGAATACTCTTTTAGAGGTCTCTGCTGAGTACTCCTCCCTTGCCCCCTTCCCCAGGTCGTTCCTCAGGGTATCCCTCTGAGTCATTTCACTTTTTCCCCATATTCGTTCAAGGATTTTTTCCCCATGCGACAAATGTATACCACCACATACATTGGAATGGAAAAAGGTATCTTGTCAAATACTTCACTATGTTGTTGATGACAAAAGCTTCCAAATTGATTACAATGATTGCACTTCTTCTTTACACGGGTGCTGAGGGGAATGACAACCTATATTCCTAAGCTCATCTAAAAAATACCGTAGAACCCTATTAATGAATATTAATCCAGTCACCTGGAACGGGCCACAAAAATCTCGCCGTATTAACCGGGTGGACGTATTAAAGGAGGTCTTTAAATAAGGAATTGACTGACTGGGGTTCCACTGTAGCACCAAAATCATAGCCAAATTAATTATCCCGAGTAATCTACAATTTCAGTGTGTTGAGTATGTACTCACCGTAAAACAAGACTGCGAGAAAACCTTCATCATTTCCTTCAGATCGTCAGAAAACTTCGTTCTGGACAAATGTGAGAACAGTTGAATCTTAGTGAACAAGGGAACTATCTTCATAAGAAAGACAACTTAAGTTCACGACTTACCCAGTTTTGAGGAGATTTTGAAATACTGCTTGGAACCTTTCCGGAACTGGAGATATGACTGGAACATAATCAAAAAAAAAAGTTGGAAGAAAGTCAATTAATACCAGGATTTCAGAAATAATAATTTGTGTATCTGGCCTTCGATATATATTTCAAAATCTTTAAAAGAAGCAAGCGATATTTTTCCCCTCAGGTCAGAGAAAATTCAATTTCAAGATCTCAGAAGTGTTAGATGCAAATACGAAAAGGCCTTTAAGAATGAATGATATTTTTCTCTTCGTTAAGAGAAAGTCGTCAAATTATATGACAGAAAATAAAGAGTAACAAATTAAATGGTAAGATTCTTTTAGCCCTAGGTCACGCATGATTCGTTTTGAAATATGCAGCGTGACGTTTATTTTAGGTCACGCATGATTCGTTTTGAAACATGCAGCGTGACGTTTATGTGTTGGTAGTTCGTAATCAGATCTCCTGTCCAGTCCTTGTTATTTTTTGGTTTATTCACAGGAGAATATATGAAAACTCATACATCTGAACCGCGGGAGAAAGATTTCAAAGACTTGAGACATAGTCCCTTTTTCCTTCCCTTGTTTCTATCCCCGTGAAGTGCCTTCTCGCTGGCTAAAATTTACCTTTCTTTCCTTTCTTTTCATCTTCTTCAGATAACAAACTGAGATTTGACGACACCAAATCTTGTAAACTGCTTAAAAATTCTGGAATCGTCACTTCCTCGACACTGCAGCGAAATAAAAAAATGCACATTTTAAGGACAAATAGAGAGGGTGATGTAACCCACAAAAAAACCTTTTTCAGTCAATGCGTGTCAAAGAAGAAGTTGTGACATAAAAGGGAACCCAGTCATTCTGACGCTGAGTTGTCAATCGACCATGAAAGCGAAAAACAGCTGACAGCCAACGTGCGCAATTTTCTGCGACGGTTACTGATAAAACGTGTTCAAATTTTGCTGGGAATAATCAACTTACAAATTAGCAAGGTACACAATTTTTTTCGGATGGTATTTAAAGGTTAAATGAGACTTCAAAGCAAGTAAAGTTTGCCGCAAGCTTGAATAGGTACAAAATACGATGATTGTAAATCTGCATTTCGTACACGAGAAATGAAGGAAATGTGGAAGAGCATTTAGAGTGAACATTCATTCCTTACCCCTCTCCCCGTCCGCTAAACAGTGCAGGTACCACAGGCAGAACAGTGTTGCTGATACACCCACACAACGGACACAGGTATTCTCGTCTAGTGACATCCACACTAAAATGCTGGCCAAGACGCAAAGCTCTTCGTTCCTTCACCACAACAGACGTGTAAAATCCCTGCCAGCAGTCACTGTGCATCATATGACCACAGCTGCTGACATGAACGCCCCAGTAATGGTCCCCTGGGGTGTACAGCGGGTCTAGCACATCACCGTTGTCGAACATCTTCCCGCGGGATCGGGACAGCACAGTCGAGCGCTGAACGAAAGAGGCCATAACGATGGCTCGTCCATCACTGTTAACCTGACAAAAAAAATTCAGCTCAGCGTTAGTATCATATCGGTGTTCCTAAGCAATCAAGTTTTTTCTTGTCGCGAAAAAGATTTTCCGTTTCTGTGGAACTCAATTATTGCCGGTCATTAATGCAAGTGCGGCCGCAACACTACTATTACAAAGACCTGAAAAAATTTCAGGCTCTAAGCAGGATTCGAACCCACGACCTCCACGATGCCGGTGCACTGCTCTCCCAACTGAGCTATCAAAGCCACATGAGAGCGGTCGTACGCGGGTTAGCCCTAAATATGTGGACGTTATACTTGGCCCAAGTATAGTAAAGAGTTATTTTGTCCAGTTATTTGGAGGCAGCGTGGCCAAGTGGTTAGCGCGTTGGACTCACAATCCAGCGGTTCTGGGTTCGAGTCCCCCTCTGACCACTACCTGGATTTGTTTCTCGGTAGCCCTGAGTTCAATCCTCGGTCGCGCTTCTAAATAGTCAACTGGTTTGCCTCCGGTCAGTTGGGATTCTTGACAATGTTATGTTGTTTGAAATATTTGTTTCAGTTGTTTGCTCGGCCCCACTAGCACTTGTGCTATAAACACTGCCGAGGGTAAACAAAGATTATTTATTTTATTTTTTATTTGAGTGATGACGGTCATTAATGCAAGTGCGGCTGCAACAACACAGGTACCCCAAGCTCCGTGCACGCAATCTTCTGTGATATTGCAAACTACATAACTGATACTTTACTACTGGCACAAACCGTAAGCGTAATGTCACAGGGCCTCATTTTTCTCACCTCTTGCTGTTCTTGGCACAAAATGCAAGGCTCGATTGCAAAGCGCGGAGATCGCATTTCCTTCCGGCACCGCTGGACACCAAGTACTACTGGCTCTTCTTGTGAGGTATCTCCGCTGTTTTCCGCAACACTCGGCTCCACTGTGGTGGGACTACAACACATGAGGTGAATAAAAAGCAGTGTGAGTACAAACATGGTCAAGGCTCGTGTTTGCTAAACTACAAGCGAAACGCGACAGGCTGAGTAAACAATCCTTAAATCTCTCTTTCGGGCGTGAACTTTCCTCCCACTCAAATGACCCAAAAATTCCACACTGATGACGCAGTATCCATGGTCTGTGAAGTCTCCGATTGGTTGTTGCCAGGTTACGAAGTTTCGTGCGCAAATAACAACCAATCAAAGACAGTATGTAGATCCCCTTGCACTACTTCATCAGTATGAAACACTTTAAAACGCATCTTCACAAGCGGAGGAAAAATCGCTCTTATTGTAGTTGAGCCGTTATTAGACATTCTCTCCATATGTACGGACACGAGCGACCCCAAAGGGTCAAGACACCGTTAAGTATAATGCAACCCTGATGCAATGTTTCAGTGTCAAACGGCCTATAACCGAAAACGTTATTAAACACCCGTTTACATACACTAAGCTAGAAGAAGAGAGAATGGGAATACTTGTCTTTGCCCTGTCTACTTGCGTGAGCGAGAATTCTGCGTTTCTTGCCAAGCACCATGAGATTAGTAAATGGTTCTCAAAAAGCCATCAAGATCCAATGTAGATTCTTTTTTTTTAACAACAACAACAATCTTTATTATTTACACCTTTTCTTACAATTAGCGTTACATTTTTTAAAGGAATTTAGATCTATAAAGAGGGAGAAAGAAAATAGCTAAACATTACCATTTAAAGGTGTCTAGGGGCTAAGTAAACTTAAGTTTTCTAGTTAGCCCCTAGCTATGGAAAGTTAATTAAACAGATTGTAGCAAAATATACCTTTCAGTTTCCATTGATGCCAGTAATTCAGCATTTTCCTTGATGAACGCTTTCTGTAAAGCAGACATCTGTGCCATGATCTTGGCTCTTCTCTCCTGAGCAAGCTTCGCCCTTCTTGCTTTCTCCTCTTCCTGTGAAGTGCTCCTCTCCAGTGGGGTACGCTGCACAGTCCCCACCCCCTGGAGTTTGTGTTCTCGCGTAACGAGCTCCTCGTGGAAGGTCTACGACAAGCAAATAAACTATGATTAACCCAGTACTTGCCATAAGAGATGCAGTTATTACAGACGAGAAATCATTTCTCTCAAATAGGAAATCCTTGACTGTCGTTGTTACTAATCTAGCGTGGATTTCGCCCTTCTTTCCCATCACAACCGTGTTAGGTGAAGACAAAGTCTGCATATGAGCTAAGTGGCCCATCAGGCCGCACCTTATCCCGGTTTCCGTAACATGAAGCGATTCGGAGTATTTCTACTCCCCCCTGGATGGGATGCTAGTCCATCGCAAGGTTACCCCCCAGCATTTGGCAACATTTGGATCCATTAGCAATCACTCGTACAGCCAATAATTAGCCCTATGACCCGGCAACAAGGAAGTCTTATTTAAGTTCACAGTCAAAGTGAACAAGCTACCTTAATAATCCAGTCGAGCTGTGCAGAGTGCTCCTCGATCACTTCACTACTTTGAAAACTCTCCAAAGACGCTAGAAGAGACGGAAGATTATCTACAAACACGAAACATAAAAAAAACAATGTTAGGAACACCCACACCCAACAAAGAACCAAACACTGAAAACTTGGTCGATAGTCAACTTGAAATTCGATAAAAGGAAATAACCACCTAGGCGAATTTTAAAAATCGTTTCGAGAGTCAAAACCTTCGTCGGGACAAAGTCAAAATATTGAAAAGCACTCCTATACTTAGTAAGTCGGCACAAAGCTGAAAAATTAAACATAACAGTCTTTGTGATTGCCAACGATCAGAAGTAATAAGATCAGAGCCGTGCATGCGTCAGGATGATACGGTAGCGCCAAATTGAAACTGCGGCCTTCGGTTCGACTCGAAGAGTTGTGGTACAGAGACAGTTAAATAAAATACAGAATACCTTGTTTTGAAGTTGCCATTGAGATAAAGTTAAATTCATCCATCTTTTGATTCATCCTGTGTCTTTTTTCTTCGTGAAGAGCAAGACAAATTAAATGAAGAACCTACAGAGGAATAACAAGGAATGGTATATTCACTATGTAATTCTTTTTATCCTTGCATAAAATCAATAAAAAAAAATCAAATAAACCTTAGTTCCCCTCAGTCAGTGTTTTAGCGTAAGGCTAGAGAGAGGGGGGGGGGGGGGGGGGCTCAACAAGGCTAGCAGCTCGGTCTATTCTCCTAGAAGAGAGCTAGGAACTAAGAGAAAGAGAGAGAGTTGGGCTGAGCTATTAAATAAAAAATTCAAATCAAACATAACATGGTTGCAAACTCCAACATGCGGGAGGCAAACCAGTTGGCTATTCACAAACGTTGCTCAGGCGTCCAAGTAGGATCTACCGAAAAAGACCACCAAAAGGTAGCCAGAACGGGACTTAAACCCGCGACCTCGGGATTTCAAGCCCGGGGTCCCACTCGGCCGCACGGCCTGCAGTCAGCACGAGTAATCAACGATAAAGAACATTCACAATCAGCTACTTACCTGTTGTACCAGCAGATCTGTAACAGCTCTGGGTTGTACAGTAGTTGCTCTTCTAATCAGCGAGTTCATGAGTCCAACAAGCGTTCTACAGCACAACACATTCAACACCTTACTGAAGGGCGCACAGAACTCAGGTGGGATGGGTGGTGGACCTCCTAAAAAACCACAAAACGTAAACCACAGTCACAAAAAGTGAACTAACCTATAACAACGTCAAAAAGAGGCATAATAACTTTTGATATACAAGTTGCTATACCTTTAACTTCGTTTTCCTTTTTCACCCTCTTTCTTTGCTGTTCCTCAGCCTGATGGAGAGAAAAATGCTTGATGTCTTAATTAATTTAACAATAGTTAATAGAAGAGAACGGTTATGAAACCTGGCAGAGTTCTTTATTGTAGATCCTACTTGGACGCCTGAGCAACGTTTGTGAATAGCCAACTGGTTTGCCTCCCGCATGTTGGAGTTTGCAACCATGTTATGTTTGATTTGAATTTTTTATTTAATAGCTCAGCCCAACTCTCTCTCTTTCTCTTAGTTCCTAGCTCTCTTCTAGGAGAATAGACCGAGCTGCTAGCCTTGTTGAGCCCCCCCCCCCCCCCCCCTCTCTCTAGCCTTACGCTAAAACACTGACTGAGGGGAACTAAGGTTTATTTGATTTTTTTTTATTGATTTTATGCAAGGATAAAAAGAATTACATAGTGAATATACCATTCCTTGTTATTCCTCTGTAGGTTCTTCATTTAATTTGTCTTGCTCTTCACGAAGAAAAAAGACACAGGATGAATCAAAAGATGGATGAATTTAACTTTATCTCAATGGCAACTTCAAAACAAGGTATTCTGTATTTTATTTAACTGTCTCTGTACCACAACTCTTCGAGTCGAACCGAAGGCCGCAGTTTCAATTTGGCGCTACCGTATCATCCTGACGCATGCACGGCTCTGATCTTATTACTTCTGATCGTTGGCAATCACAAAGACTGTTATGTTTAATTTTTCAGCTTTGTGCCGACTTACTAAGTATAGGAGTGCTTTTCAATATTTTGACTTTGTCCCGACGAAGGTTTTGACTCTCGAAACGATTTTTAAAATTCGCCTAGGTGGTTATTTCCTTTTATCGAATTTCAAGTTGACTATCGACCAAGTTTTCAGTGTTTGGTTCTTTGTTGGGTGTGGGTGTTCCTAACATTGTTTTTTTTATGTTTCGTGTTTGTAGATAATCTTCCGTCTCTTCTAGCGTCTTTGGAGAGTTTTCAAAGTAGTGAAGTGATCGAGGAGCACTCTGCACAGCTCGACTGGATTATTAAGGTAGCTTGTTCACTTTGACTGTGAACTTAAATAAGACTTCCTTGTTGCCGGGTCATAGGGCTAATTATTGGCTGTACGAGTGATTGCTAATGGATCCAAATGTTGCCAAATGCTGGGGGGTAACCTTGCGATGGACTAGCATCCCATCCAGGGGGGAGTAGAAATACTCCGAATCGCTTCATGTTACGGAAACCGGGATAAGGTGCGGCCTGATGGGCCACTTAGCTCATATGCAGACTTTGTCTTCACCTAACACGGTTGTGATGGGAAAGAAGGGCGAAATCCACGCTAGATTAGTAACAACGACAGTCAAGGATTTCCTATTTGAGAGAAATGATTTCTCGTCTGTAATAACTGCATCTCTTATGGCAAGTACTGGGTTAATCATAGTTTATTTGCTTGTCGTAGACCTTCCACGAGGAGCTCGTTACGCGAGAACACAAACTCCAGGGGGTGGGGACTGTGCAGCGTACCCCACTGGAGAGGAGCACTTCACAGGAAGAGGAGAAAGCAAGAAGGGCGAAGCTTGCTCAGGAGAGAAGAGCCAAGATCATGGCACAGATGTCTGCTTTACAGAAAGCGTTCATCAAGGAAAATGCTGAATTACTGGCATCAATGGAAACTGAAAGGTATATTTTGCTACAATCTGTTTAATTAACTTTCCATAGCTAGGGGCTAACTAGAAAACTTAAGTTTACTTAGCCCCTAGACACCTTTAAATGGTAATGTTTAGCTATTTTCTTTCTCCCTCTTTATAGATCTAAATTCCTTTAAAAAATGTAACGCTAATTGTAAGAAAAGGTGTAAATAATAAAGATTGTTGTTGTTGTTAAAAAAAAAGAATCTACATTGGATCTTGATGGCTTTTTGAGAACCATTTACTAATCTCATGGTGCTTGGCAAGAAACGCAGAATTCTCGCTCACGCAAGTAGACAGGGCAAAGACAAGTATTCCCATTCTCTCTTCTTCTAGCTTAGTGTATGTAAACGGGTGTTTAATAACGTTTTCGGTTATAGGCCGTTTGACACTGAAACATTGCATCAGGGTTGCATTATACTTAACGGTGTCTTGACCCTTTGGGGTCGCTCGTGTCCGTACATATGGAGAGAATGTCTAATAACGGCTCAACTACAATAAGAGCGATTTTTCCTCCGCTTGTGAAGATGCGTTTTAAAGTGTTTCATACTGATGAAGTAGTGCAAGGGGATCTACATACTGTCTTTGATTGGTTGTTATTTGCGCACGAAACTTCGTAACCTGGCAACAACCAATCGGAGACTTCACAGACCATGGATACTGCGTCATCAGTGTGGAATTTTTGGGTCATTTGAGTGGGAGGAAAGTTCACGCCCGAAAGAGAGATTTAAGGATTGTTTACTCAGCCTGTCGCGTTTCGCTTGTAGTTTAGCAAACACGAGCCTTGACCATGTTTGTACTCACACTGCTTTTTATTCACCTCATGTGTTGTAGTCCCACCACAGTGGAGCCGAGTGTTGCGGAAAACAGCGGAGATACCTCACAAGAAGAGCCAGTAGTACTTGGTGTCCAGCGGTGCCGGAAGGAAATGCGATCTCCGCGCTTTGCAATCGAGCCTTGCATTTTGTGCCAAGAACAGCAAGAGGTGAGAAAAATGAGGCCCTGTGACATTACGCTTACGGTTTGTGCCAGTAGTAAAGTATCAGTTATGTAGTTTGCAATATCACAGAAGATTGCGTGCACGGAGCTTGGGGTACCTGTGTTGTTGCAGCCGCACTTGCATTAATGACCGTCATCACTCAAATAAAAAATAAAATAAATAATCTTTGTTTACCCTCGGCAGTGTTTATAGCACAAGTGCTAGTGGGGCCGAGCAAACAACTGAAACAAATATTTCAAACAACATAACATTGTCAAGAATCCCAACTGACCGGAGGCAAACCAGTTGACTATTTAGAAGCGCGACCGAGGATTGAACTCAGGGCTACCGAGAAACAAATCCAGGTAGTGGTCAGAGGGGGACTCGAACCCAGAACCGCTGGATTGTGAGTCCAACGCGCTAACCACTTGGCCACGCTGCCTCCAAATAACTGGACAAAATAACTCTTTACTATACTTGGGCCAAGTATAACGTCCACATATTAAGGGCTAACCCGCGTACGACCGCTCTCATGTGGCTTTGATAGCTCAGTTGGGAGAGCAGTGCACCGGCATCGTGGAGGTCGTGGGTTCGAATCCTGCTTAGAGCCTGAAATTTTTTCAGGTCTTTGTAATAGTAGTGTTGCGGCCGCACTTGCATTAATGACCGGCAATAATTGAGTTCCACAGAAACGGAAAATCTTTTTCGCGACAAGAAAAAACTTGATTGCTTAGGAACACCGATATGATACTAACGCTGAGCTGAATTTTTTTTGTCAGGTTAACAGTGATGGACGAGCCATCGTTATGGCCTCTTTCGTTCAGCGCTCGACTGTGTTGTCCCGATCCCGCGGGAAGATGTTCGACAACGGTGATGTGCTAGACCCGCTGTACACCCCAGGGGACCATTACTGGGGCGTTCATGTCAGCAGCTGTGGTCATATGATGCACAGTGACTGCTGGCAGGGATTTTACACGTCTGTTGTGGTGAAGGAACGAAGAGCTTTGCGTCTTGGCCAGCATTTTAGTGTGGATGTCACTAGACGAGAATACCTGTGTCCATTGTGTGGGTGTATCAGCAACACTGTTCTGCCTGTGGTACCTGCACTGTTTAGCGGACGGGGAGAGGGGTAAGGAATGAATGTTCACTCTAAATGCTCTTCCACATTTCCTTCATTTCTCGTGTACGAAATGCAGATTTACAATCATCGTATTTTGTACCTATTCAAGCTTGCGGCAAACTTTACTTGCTTTGAAGTCTCATTTAACCTTTAAATACCATCCGAAAAAAATTGTGTACCTTGCTAATTTGTAAGTTGATTATTCCCAGCAAAATTTGAACACGTTTTATCAGTAACCGTCGCAGAAAATTGCGCACGTTGGCTGTCAGCTGTTTTTCGCTTTCATGGTCGATTGACAACTCAGCGTCAGAATGACTGGGTTCCCTTTTATGTCACAACTTCTTCTTTGACACGCATTGACTGAAAAAGGTTTTTTTGTGGGTTACATCACCCTCTCTATTTGTCCTTAAAATGTGCATTTTTTTATTTCGCTGCAGTGTCGAGGAAGTGACGATTCCAGAATTTTTAAGCAGTTTACAAGATTTGGTGTCGTCAAATCTCAGTTTGTTATCTGAAGAAGATGAAAAGAAAGGAAAGAAAGGTAAATTTTAGCCAGCGAGAAGGCACTTCACGGGGATAGAAACAAGGGAAGGAAAAAGGGACTATGTCTCAAGTCTTTGAAATCTTTCTCCCGCGGTTCAGATGTATGAGTTTTCATATATTCTCCTGTGAATAAACCAAAAAATAACAAGGACTGGACAGGAGATCTGATTACGAACTACCAACACATAAACGTCACGCTGCATGTTTCAAAACGAATCATGCGTGACCTAAAATAAACGTCACGCTGCATATTTCAAAACGAATCATGCGTGACCTAGGGCTAAAAGAATCTTACCATTTAATTTGTTACTCTTTATTTTCTGTCATATAATTTGACGACTTTCTCTTAACGAAGAGAAAAATATCATTCATTCTTAAAGGCCTTTTCGTATTTGCATCTAACACTTCTGAGATCTTGAAATTGAATTTTCTCTGACCTGAGGGGGAAAAATATCGCTTGCTTCTTTTAAAGATTTTGAAATATATATCGAAGGCCAGATACACAAATTATTATTTCTGAAATCCTGGTATTAATTGACTTTCTTCCAACTTTTTTTTTTGATTATGTTCCAGTCATATCTCCAGTTCCGGAAAGGTTCCAAGCAGTATTTCAAAATCTCCTCAAAACTGGGTAAGTCGTGAACTTAAGTTGTCTTCCTTATGAAGATAGTTCCCTTGTTCACTAAGATTCAACTGTTCTCACATTTGTCCAGAACGAAGTTTTCTGACGATCTGAAGGAAATGATGAAGGTTTTCTCGCAGTCTTGTTTTACGGTGAGTACATACTCAACACACTGAAATTGTAGATTACTCGGGATAATTAATTTGGCTATGATTTTGGTGCTACAGTGGAACCCCAGTCAGTCAATTCCTTATTTAAAGACCTCCTTTAATACGTCCACCCGGTTAATACGGCGAGATTTTTGTGGCCCGTTCCAGGTGACTGGATTAATATTCATTAATAGGGTTCTACGGTATTTTTTAGATGAGCTTAGGAATATAGGTTGTCATTCCCCTCAGCACCCGTGTAAAGAAGAAGTGCAATCATTGTAATCAATTTGGAAGCTTTTGTCATCAACAACATAGTGAAGTATTTGACAAGATACCTTTTTCCATTCCAATGTATGTGGTGGTATACATTTGTCGCATGGGGAAAAAATCCTTGAACGAATATGGGGAAAAAGTGAAATGACTCAGAGGGATACCCTGAGGAACGACCTGGGGAAGGGGGCAAGGGAGGAGTACTCAGCAGAGACCTCTAAAAGAGTATTCAAACAACTACACCTAAACTCCATTGGTAAATTTGACATGTTACTAACTGCACTCTTAAGCTTACTGAATGTTTGTGTTAGGTTGGTTTGGGAGTTGACCCTAATGATGATGACAGACGCGTTCCTTTGCTGGTGTTGGAAGCATGCACTTACACCATACAAGGTGGAGGTACGTACGCATTTTGCGTTCGTATTGAACTCATTTTGCGTTCGCGCTGTATACGTCTTGCGTTCTTATTGGATCAGTTTTGGAGTGGTATTTGACTGCGTAGAATGAATGATGTGAACTGCTGGTATACGAATGAAGTGCAGATGTGACCATCGCAGTTGTAGTTCAATTTAAGAATTTGCTAATGAAGCCCGAGGAAGGATTTCGGGGCTCCGACTGGATTTGAACCCTTGGCCTCTGCGTTAGCGCTGTAGTGCTATGCATGTTGTGCTGTGAATACTGATACATTACCAGTGAGCAGTCCAATTTAATGAGTTCATCTTAAAAGGAACGAAACATGGAATGGAAGATGTGAACTGCGGAAATACAATGAAACATCTTCACATCTTCATTTCATTTGCATTAAGTGCATATTGCGCGCTTATTGAACATCTCTGCGTTTTGCCAATTGTGCACATTTGGCTTTGGTATGTGGGACATTTCGTGTGTATTTACATGGCGTGGAGTAATTTTAAGGATGTGTCAGAATAAATTTTACTGTCTTACTTTGGTAATGTTTTTTTCTACCAAGACTGGACGAACAGTGTGATTCAATTAACATTTAATTTTTGTTTAGATTAGTTCTTTAAGCTTATTAGTATTGTTTTTTTGTCTCATTCTTCTAGGTCCCCTTTTCAACTTCGTAAATATTTTTATCATTTGTCCTACATATTTTATTGCATTCTATCGTTCGCGACATTTGAAACCATTTTTTACTGTTAGAACACATATTAATACTAATTTTGTATTTTCCCCTCGCATTTTAAAATGACCTCGGTGAGGTCGAAACGCCATAGTTTATTTTCGTTAGTTTGATTGCAAAAGTGGACTAATTTCTTTTTTCTGTTGTTAGAGAGTGCCTTAAGAACAAATTGCCAGCCTCTGTTTTCGGGACTCACAACTCGCCAGGTAACATTACTGATATTTTGTCCAACAATTACAGTTACATAAACAGAATTATTAAAAACTGTATCATTGGATACTGCAATTCGAGAGTTTTGATTGGCTTAGCCATCGTGGTATATGAGCCATTATACCATGATTTACAAAAATGGCGTGCGTATGCGTGATTTTCTGGGCTTTTTTGTTTTTATTGTATTCTAGTTTTCTATATTTTGTGGGCGTTTTTAATAAAACAATTATTCCACTCGCGCTTGTTGGATATGAGATGATTATAGCCAACTCGGCGCTACGCGCCTCGTTGGCTATCTATCATCTCATATCCAACGCGCGCTCATGGAATTATTGTTAAATATTCCTCAATTTTCAAAACTGCGCGTGCTGCGAAAAATATTTGAAGGGTAATAAACACAATAGCCTCCATTTGACTTTGAAAATATGCTCAGATATTTGTCCGCGGACATTATCTTTTCTTGAAGCTCTCAGTTTTCCTGGAGCTACGCTTCTCGGAAAACTGTTCGCTTTTCGGAACAGATAATGTCCGCGGACAAATATCGGAGCATATTTTTGCGCCAAATGGAGGCTATTGTTTATTTATTATTATAAACACCAATGAAATACCAGGTGAGCTTTCGCGCGAAAACATTGATATCTTCACGTTGTTATCACATGTGAAAAGATCACATTGCTGCAGTAACAGTGAAATGGTTGGTTATTTCATTGATGCTTTTATAATAAATACAGTATTACATGGCCGCTTGAAGGTGCGAAGTTTATCTTCTTGTGTTGAAAAATATTCAAAAATCTAATAGAAATTTCGTATCTCCGCGCGGCAATGTAATTTCCTTTATGTATGATTTATGTATTTTTGCAGTCTCAATGTATGGCGGCCTTAACTCGTCTTGCTGCAGTTGTGTCGGGAATATTTCCCCACAAAGTCGTTCAACGCCACTGTCTTCGATTGCTGTCCGGTAAGTTCACCAATCACAGCTTGTAATTTTATTGTAAGATCATGCATTTCCTTACCCAGTCCCACTGGTTAGCGCGGTAGGTGGGACCGGGACCCAGGATCGAAAGGTCTGGATTCAAGCCTTGTTCAAGATTATGATCAAGCAGATTTCACTTGAATATCCTAGCTTGTTATCCGTGTTTCTTTGGGAATACGAGCGTGATAAAATGCATGAATTTTCACATCAAATGCAAATCTTCGTGGTGAAATAAGCAGGCTGATCTGTCTTAAATCTAAATACGCTATGATCAAAAACCTGACAAGTTAATGAGCAGTAACATGTCCTTACATTAAACTAATACAACTAACACAAGGCAAGCCTGCGGTAACAGTTGATACCAATTTTTCTAAGAAGAAAAAACTACTTCAATATAATCTTCAAGATTGTATTTATCTTGGCGATGTTATGTTATGCTAACTTTTCAAATCTTGGTTCCAGTCCTAACTCCTGACGCGGTTCCAGGGGTTGAGGGTCCTTCCCTCTTGGAGTTAGATTTGTTCAGTTTAATGGTTAGTAAACTTCGTTCTTTATCAATTAGAACCTTGTACATTCACCGTCATTGAAGCTCTTCTTCCCCTTCCGGAAATAACCCATGGACTGTCATGTAGGGATCGCTTTTAATAAGAAATGGGAAGGGGAGGGGGACTTAATTTTTCATCGGTGAGATAAGACGCTCTGATTGTTCTGTTTTACTCGATCTTTCCAAACATTTCAGTTTATAGACACTTGCCGAAGGATCGCCGATTCTTACTTATGGCTGATCACATCTCTCTCTTTGCAATCAGAATTTTGAACCCAGACCTTTTCAAGCCACAATTTTTTATACTTTCAGCTCTTTGGTTTGCCAAATTTTTCTTCACAGCACTTGTACTTTGAAATCTTTATTCTCGCTTGACTTAGTGATACAGTCAAATATTGGATCTATTTTTAGTTCATTGCTTGTCATTTCTAATTTTTTTCCAGGTAAAGCTCCGCCTGGCGCTACCGAGCATGTTATATCAGGAATCTGTTGACGGGGGCGCGTCACCTGTGTTGAAGAGCATTGTGGGTCTGAATTCTCCCGTTACAATGGATCAGTGTGTTTTTCAGCTGACATTAATGGCGCGTGTTGTTCAAATACTTCTCTATACTTCTCCTGATCTGCCAAGTAAGGATTTATTGATTTCTAATAATCAGCAGAGAAGTTTTACAATTTAATTTCTCCGTGTACTCCCTAGTTTTAGTTTCGATTGAGAAAATTTATGCAGTATAATACACGGCCTCGACACTTTGTAAAACACATGCACAGTATGCACGTGCGTAAAACAATTCGTGGTTTTCAATCCACCGTAGGAAAAAAGATGGCGGCTGTACATTTTACCACAATACCTTGCGAACCAAACTAAGCCCACTGGGCATATAGAAAGATATGGTTTAACGGCAGTCGTTCTTAAACTAACAGCATTGCTCTTGTCGAGTTTGAATGACTTACAATTTTTCTTTGTGTTTTTATACGCTCTTTTAGAGTTTTCATCCGCAAAGCATTATAAGTAAATGCACCAGTCGCCATCTTTTTCCTTACGGTGGATTCCTGGGAAAGAAATGATGACATCGTTAAAGGAGTGATTTTGACGGCCATCGACAAAATTACCTTTAAATTGAAGGAAACCTGAAAATAATACTTTACAAAGATGGCAAAACACCGAAGAGATAATAATGAACCATTTAGGAACAAAGATGGTTGAGGATGGAGAAGATTGACACGGATTACAAACAACGAAATTGAAAACTTAAGGCTTAACTTTTCAAACCGTTTAACCGTGAATGAGCCCCTTTAAGATAAGTAATCTATTAATTACGGTATTCATCTAATTTTATACTGAGACCTTAGTAGGGGACTTAGGGATACGGATCATGATTTAGGTAAATAATTTTCAGGACACGGGATATTTGGGGAGGGGGGAGTCATAGGATATGGGATATGAAGATCAGATAAAACGGGATATCGAGTCGGAAAATCCAAAATTTTACTACTAGGATGAAAGGGGATACAGGATGGTTATTGCTAGAATGGATACTTCAAAATATGGTGAGACACCTCGTGACACATAAACAGGTACAAGCAGATAAACGACACCCTATTTAGGCAGAGAATAACTGCTGAGTCAGGCACTGATCTCCAGTGATTAGGTCTAAGCGCCGGCTCGAAATGGTTAGCTTTCATAAATTGTTTTGGTTACACCACATTTAAACTTGGTAAACCTTTTGTAAGACTTTACTAAGATCGGTTGTTACTTTATATATACACAAATTTAAGTGTCTCACCATATTTTGGAGTATCCATTCCCGATACAGGATATCTAGGCCAAAATGTTATAGGATGTGTGATATCCCTCCGTGATGACTAATGGCGGCCTCTATGTTCTGAAAAACGTAGCCAATCAGGCAGAGCGTTCGTAGAGTCAGTGCAGTACAGAACCTTTAAAATGTTACAACCACATGACTCGACAAGCGGCTCGTTGTATCAGCCACGTAAGGACTTTCGCGTAAAAATGTTCTACTCGATAGTGTTTCTTCAAACTTCTATTACGGACAGATAATGAATTACTTGCTTCAGAATTCATGGAAAAAAAAATTGGGGTCACGGACTTTGTTTCAGAGATAAAGCATGTGGAATTGAAAAATTGGTGCGCGTAAATCAGCATGGTTTCTTGGGTTTTTAGCTTAAAATATTGATCATGAATCAACGTAACCAAACTATTGCAGTAATATCTTGTCTAAGTGTATCCGTTGCGGTAATAATTCCAAATGTTTCCAGTGTTTTCACAAAATATAACCCTTCAAGAGGCATTTGAAACCGCTGCACAGATAAACAAAAAGTTAAAAACAACAGAATTGGATGGTGCATTTTGTAAAAAATGTAGATTTCTAATCGATAGATTTTCTCAATTTTTTCGCTAAACGTAGAAATTCGTAGAGAAAATGATCCATCAAAAGAAAAATAGGGGTCACCGAACGTCCAAGATCTTTAAATCCAGGCAAAGCTATAGCAATGGCCATCTGCCCTATCATTGTTCATTTATTACTTAGCGCACGCTCGATGCTTGACGTGGCATATGAATTTGCGTGCTGCTTGAAATTTATCTGACTTCATGGCTCGATATGCGGTAGGTGCTGAAAACGAGGATGAATCAATGGACCAGGAGGAGCGTCATCAGAACGAGGCTGCTAATTTGGCCGCTTTGTGGGGTAAACTGAGGCACTGGGCCGGGTGAGTGAGAATCAGATCTGTCTCTGCTAAATTTGTGTTTTTGTAGTTGATATTGCTACTCCAAGCACATTCTCTCGTTTCTCGCGGGTTTATTTCTTTTCAAGACTTCATCAAGTATAGAGATTCGGTAAGGAGAGGGATTATGAGATCGAGGGAAGGGATCAGTTTGTATTCCCTACTTGCACAAATCCGATAATACACCTCTTTTACCCCCCCAAAAATTGCATAGGCATTGTTTTAGATTACTCTTGGGACATGTTCATGTCCCAGGAGAAATTGCAAACAATGAGTATGCAAAATTTTGGGGGGTAAAAGAGGTGCATTATGGTATTGTGCAAGTAGTGAATATCAGAAAGTAAAAAGTGCACACAATCATAGATACGAGACACTGTTCGTATCTGTCTCACAACACACCTTTTACGACGTAGAAGGACAACTCTAGTGGAAAATCGCTCTTTTTGACTTAAAAAATAATGTTTTTTTTTTACCTGCATGAAATTTATGGCTTTTTTGTTCTAGTTCCCAGTCTGCTACTCCACACCCCATGCCACTAGAGCTCATTGGTCACGTGAAAACACAGTTGCTGCCATTTCTGCGCTGTTCAGCTTTGTTCTTCCATATCCTGACCGAGATTCCTGGACCAGCACTCTTGAAAGGTAAACAATGAATGGATTAGCGTAATGTCGGGTTGGCTTGTAGTGAGTAAACTGTAGCTCCCATTGATAGCAGGTCCTGAAGGGACTGCCCTGTTTAAATAAAGGTGTTCACTTCGCTTTCTAGCTGTCACAGGAAGCATGGTGATGTAATGGCGGGTATTATAAGCGCACCGGACGCCAGATCGAGTGGTCTGGGTTCGAGTCATGGTCAGGGACATTGCATTCTGTTCTTGGGCTAGGCAGAAATTCACACGCGCTTATTGGCTAATTTTTATTGTCAATATGCGGACAGACACAGGAGTTTGAAATTCATGCGACGCGTCAGCGAGCGAGAGCCGGCAATTCAACAATGTGTTATCGTAAAAAACAAATTGAGGTCAGTTTTTAATAGCCGAGTGGATCCGCAGACTACTTTGACAATGTGATGACGAAATTCATGATCAATAACAGGACAGACGCATTAAAAACTGACGTCAATTTGTTAAGGGGTTTATTGTCACCACCAGATTACCTGGCAAAAGTCTAGGATGATGGATCGGGAGGCTCAAGCCACATTAATTTGCACAAATCGAAGTTATATAGGCCATTGCAGAAACGTGAGAGAACTGGGAAAGAGTTTGGTTGTTTTCCGTTTGTTTGAAAAGCTCAGATTTTCAAATGAAAGATCAACTAAATGTGAGAGTTTTTACCACGAATAGAAGTATTTGGAGGAGGAAAATGGAAAAATGGTAGCTCTTCAAATCACCCAAAAAAGAGAGTTTGTATGGATTGGGTAGACAGGCCACAAAGTTATAAGGCTTTGTATGGAATTTTGCAACTTTTGCAAGGCTCCCATTTGGACAATTTTCCGCTGTAAACTCTTAAACTTGGCTGGGTAGCTTTTCAGTCATTAACATTTCAGTTGAAATGTTTAGATTTTAAATCTAATCAATATAAGAAACTCGCTCCAGTGCTCTCATGTTTCTTCAATGGGCTATACCGGCCTAGACGGACTATCCAGGTCTTTCAATCCTTGGTATTTCAACGGAAATTTTGACATTTTGACATATTGTACTTTGCGGTGTTTGAAGTACATGCTAAGTTTGGTAAAGCTATTCATGAAAGATAGAGGGGCTATTTTCCCCCATTGATTTTCATGTACCTCTTTTTATCCAGATCCCAACCGGCCGTCATTGTCCGAGGAGCTAGAGATCTTGAGCCGATACCTTTCAGTGCCTACAGACATGATGTGCTTATTGCAGTGGAATCAAGACAGTGTTTGTATAAGCTCGTCCACTATCTCTACCACCATCAAAAGGTTAGCGTCCTTTTACGGTCCTTATGAATGAAAGAGCGGCATCTATTTAAGGCGGGGGTACACCCAAATTTCAGTGAAATTTTGGTAAATTTAAAGAGAGGTTGAAAGGGAAAAAAGGGGTTTTGGAACACCACCAGACAGTTGCCCGACCGCACAATGGCACCCCAGGTTGTTGGGCAACTGTTTGGAGTGTATCTACCTATTTTTAACTTCAAACTCTAATTTCAAAACAACACCAAATCTTCCAAATTTCCTATTTCCATAAATTTTACTAATCCTTTGAGAAAAACTATCTATCTCCAAATATACCTAAAAATCACCAAAAAATTTACACTGAAAACGACCCAAAACATAGATATGTGAAATGAGCATAGAGATTCTTGATTGCTTAAAACGTAAACGAGATATATGCATTAAAAACACAAAACCCAGCCAAAATACGGGTTTCGGGTGTACCCCCGCCTTAAGACTGGCTATTAGTTTTCTTTATTCATTTTGCTCTCTTTTAACAGATGGTGCAGTCACGAACAAGTCAAGAAAACTTTGGGTACTGCTGGAGTAGAATCTCTTGAGTGAGTGAAAAGACAATCACATCTAATTGTATTTGTCCGCTTGTAGAGTTGACATTTAAGAGTCTTGAAAGCGGCGTCGACAAATGCCTAGTTCAACGTTGACTTGAAAATGAATTGTTATTTTAAGTATAGAAATCTTGTGGTTGTTGCTACACAGAATTTCCGCCCCGTTTTGAAGTTTTCCTTAGGTCACAACTTCAGTACTCGTACCGCTCGATTCTCTCGCGAGCGTCTTTTGTGGAGTCGATCAAGATGTCGAACGCACGAACGATTAACACTAAGTAGGTAAACTAAGTAGGTAAACTTAAATTTTGTTGGTCTCAGAACCTTCCTCCAGGAAATCTTTTAATTCCAAGTAGAAGCAAGTAATTTTTGCCCTCGGTTCGCTTTGTATCAAGAATTATACGGTACGTGCAGTGCCATAACACTGCGATGGGTAACCTTGACAGCAGTTTCTCTGCGTGCTTAAACTGCAGTTACTTCTGACCTGGTCCCAGTTGTTCGAAGACTGGATTGCGCTCTCCATCGGATAAATCGCTATCCAGTGGATGAGTGTTGACAAAACAAAGCACGCTCTCCGCTGGATAGCGATTTATCCGGTGGATAGCGTTATCCGGTGGATAGCGTTATCCGCTGGATAGCGTTATCCGCTGGATAGGGATTTATCCGGTGGATAGCGTTATCCGCTGGATAGCGATTTATCATAGCGTCATCCGGTAGATAGCGTTATCCGGTGGATAGCGTTATCCGCTGGATAGCGTTATCCGGTGGATAGCGTTATCCGCTGGATAGCGTTATCCGCTGGATAGCGTTATCCGGTGGATAGCGTTATCCGCTGGATAGCGTTATCCGGTGGGTAGCGTTATCCGGTGGATAGCGTTATCCGGTGGATAGCGTTATCCGCCTTTCGAGCAACCCTTGCGTGGACGTTTTCTTTTCAGTTATTCTATTGAACCCAATCATTTGCTGAAGATTCCTGTGGACTATAGTGAGCTTATCAACAAAGCTTCAATGTTTACGTAAGTTTTCTTTTTAGATTTGCGTTAGCTGTGCTTTTTTTTCTGTTTTAAGAAACTGATTTGTGCTGTTCTTCATTTCTGTGATTGTTTTACTTTCAGTTTTTGAGAAAGGGTGTTGTAATTGAGCTTGTTTTAAAGTATTAATTTTGTATTAATCTCTTAAAATTTTTTTTTTACAGATCTCCAAAGTGTAATAATTAACACTTAATGACTGGTCCCGAGGGGAACAGTGAATTTTGTTTCCCGAGAATCTCAATGTTTCCCGAGACGAAGTCGAGGGAAATTTCGTCTCGGGAAACATTGAGATTCGAGGGAAACAAAATTCACTTTTCCCCAAGGGACCAGTCATTAAGTGATTTGTTATATAGCAAAACAAAACAAAAGCAAATTTTGAAAAACGCTCCGAGATTCCAGCGACAACATCAGGCCATCTCTGATCACGTGCAACAGCGGTCAACATTTCGCGGGTAACAGTGAACTGTTTCCCGTTTGACGTCATAGTTTTCGCAATGTTGCCCGCCCATGGCATTAGGGGGAAAACAGTTTCATTGTTAGATGTCATGTGACCATGAACTAGCCAATGAATGGGCGCACTGCAGCGGGAAAAACGCCAGCTATATAACAATTTATCTTATTGCATCCTTGCGATCTCAAAAGCAAATTTTGCCAAGACAAAACGTTGCCAAAGCAGCTCCACGTGAAGTTTTAATGCTGGGGTGACCCATTAAAACTTCATGAAGCTATCTTCAGCGATGTCTTTTTGGCAGCAATTGTTATGTTAAATGCAAAGTGATATGTTCAAACGGCGGAGGTCGTCTGCGAAGGAAAGATTAATTCACCGCAAAGTTTTGATTGGAAAAAGCTGTTCTTCACAAATACCTTTAAGTACCCCTCCCTCCCCCCCCCCCCCACCCATGTATGTTAAAGAATTTCAGAACGCCAATTTTCCTCTTACGTAGGTGCCCAAATTCTGATGGTGACGATAGTCGTGCGCCGGCGCTGTGTCTGATCTGCGGTGAAATGCTCTGCTCTCAAAGCTACTGCTGCCAGACGGAAGTTGAAGGAGACAAAGTCGGCGCCTGTGCTGCGCATGCTCTAAAGTGTGGTGCAGGGGTGGGCGTGTTTCTGCGCGTGCGTGAATGTCAGATCCTGCTGATGACTAACAAGAACAAAGGATGCTTTTATTCTCCACCGTATCTAGATGCTTATGGAGAGACCGACCAGGGACTCAGGTGATAATAATGCATTCACATGTTCAGTGATTTTCAACTTAGAGTTTCACTCCTGTTACTGATAGAGAAGAGGGAAACAGCGCCGGTTTTCCAGCCTTAACTTTTATTGGCTTTCGTCAGCGCGCGGTCGAGCCTTTTGGTGGGTTGTCACGCAACGCGTTTTCTTCGTAATGGAGAGAGGCGTTTGGTGACCGCCGCACTGAAGACGACCAAACAATCTGAGAGTTTGCAAGAGTTGATAATTCGCGTCGTTCGACTTTGAGCAGGTTTAAATTCAGTGAGAACGCAGAGGAACCAGAAAGAGGTCAAAATAATGGTCGAGTTTCCTCAACTCTTCTCGTCTGATCCTTCCGTAACTTGTTATAGAAAACAGATCCAGCAGTGTAATAGAAAGAGAACTACAGATTGTTCCAAGGCGAAACGTCGGGGAAGAGAATAACTCCAAGTTTAACGTTAACCCTTCCCAGGAAACACGAGAATCTGAGAAGACTTTACATCAAATTTGTTTTGTTGTTAACAATTTCGGTCAATTTTCTTTCTTGACAGGCGGGGTAATCCTCTTTATCTTTGTCCTGATCGATATCGCAAGCTGGAGAAACTGTGGTTGAATCACTCAGTGGCCGAGGAAGTCGCGCACTGCCTGGAATCTAATAGAAACTTGTTGTCAATTGACTGGACGAATCTGTAACGGAGCTGCTTCTCACCATCTTGAAGCCGAATTTATCGTAATAATCGCAATCCGTATAAATCCTTCCCTTATCTTGGCCATATTTGATCTTGGGTGTTTTTGTAACCAAATGAAGTATTTTAACTTTCTTTTGTGTTTAATATGATGCGGTATGATCGCATCTTGTGGAAAAGAATGAGTACGGTATTACAACTACTTGTAGCATCAGAGATAAACTATTGACATAAAGCTGAGGAATAAGGGAAATGAGAAAACGTAAATGCCGGGGAAAGTAGTGGGAAAGAATGTCTACTTAACGTAGACTAGGGAGCTTAGTGGGAACCGATGTGAACTTACTCTGCGGGGAGCTCCTCTTTTTCTTCTTTCGCGACTGATGCAAAAGAAAGCGCGCGAGGAAACATCGCTGCGCGCACGATGGCTCCTTAACAGCTTTTGTAAGGCCTTTTTTTCTCGCGCGTTTTCTTTTGCATCACGCTCGGCAAACTGCGAGTCCAGTCTCCAGCGGGGAAATGATTGTGGGAGGGACGTAGGACAACAGCGTAGAGGCAGCGTGGTTCAAGTGCCGCGTCCTGACCATCAGCTGGTGGTGTTCTCAGTAGTCCTGAGTTCATCTCCTCAGTCACGTTGGTCTAAGAAAGCTTGCCTGTAGTTATAGCCAACTGGTCTGACTTCTGCCAGGATTTTTAACCATGTTATGCGGTCGACTTATTATATTTGTGTCACGGCTTGGTTTCTGGCCGGTAATTGTACATAATGGACTATTGTTTTGCAAAACACGCGAACTAATGAACTTGCTACAACAGGATATATTATTATGACAATTTACATTTTTATATTTTCTGTGCGGGGAATTTACATTGCTGCATTTGTGGAGTGGTTTGTTACAAAAAACTGCTTGAATGGGTGTGTAGATAATATCCGAATTATTAAACGTTTGCATTGCACGATTTCGCTTAAGTGAAGTGTTTGGTATTGACATTTTTTATTCTTTCTTGAGGTGAGGTAAAGTTTGCATACGAGCTAAGTGGCGCATCCGGCTGGCGCCGGTTTCAGTAGCCCTGGGTGGGGTGGGGTGCTGTTCCATCGCAGGGTTTCCCCAGCATAAAGTTCGTAGGTACCCATTTATCCACCTTCGTAGAGAGGGACTGTGAAGATGTCTTGCTCTGTAACATAACACAATGTCCTCCATCAGGGCTCGAACCAAGGCCACTAGATCTAGAGGCTAGCGCACTTACCATGAGGCCTCCGCGCGCCCACAGCCTCTTCAATAATTAGGGGTCACTGGCATTTTACAAAGCAACAAAACACCACAGAGCCACGTACCTCTTTCGAGTCTGCAATCACATTCGTTCCTGATATCACACCTGTGTTTCCGTTGCGTTTTGGAGCCGATTCAAAGTGACTCCATCGAGTTTTAAGAGAGGAAAACTCTGAGTGATACTAAAACTCGCTGGAATCACTTTGAATTTGCCCCAAAACTCCCGACACAAGTAACGCATAGATGAGTCGCAGTAACTTGCTTTTATTTTAGTAAAATTTATTTTCCATATTTCAAGCCGTGATATCCGATCTTTTCAGTCGTACAAACTCTTATTTACGCCGCGTAACGCAACTGAGTGTTATATCACGGCTACCAAACCTGTCATTACCCCGTTAGAATTTCGCCTGACAAACTCATGATCTCCATTCGAGTATTATGATCGGCAAGTTTCCGATGCATGTGACAACCGAACTTCGTGCTTTACAGCCGTACATGATGATTGGCCGATTAGGGGTGCAGGTGACGAGCTTGTGATTAAGGTGGCTGAACACAGTTTTTGATACCTCTGTTTCATTTACATTTTTCTCGAAAACCCTTGATCTTTTGGTCACCAAAAATGGCAGCAAGCAAGTTAACAACACAAACTTCAACTTTTTGATAATTAAGCTGACGTATGTACCGTTGCCATGGCAACATGACCAAATATAAACAGGTGTTTAAAATCGGTTTTGTTTATTTGCAGAAAATCTAGTCATTAGATTTTCTTTATAATTTGCATGCAACAAGCTTGTAACGATACTCGCAAGTTAGCGCTATTTTAATAATAATTTAACAAACAGATCTTTAATTATCCCTCTTTGAAGTTTCACTGGCATATCTTGAATTTCCTTTGTTACAGTTCAATTTTTTTTCAATCCTCCAGTTACTTATTTCCTAAAGTATTTTCGTGCCAAATTTCGTGAAATTCTAATGAGTGGTTCTCGAGAAATAAGCGCCTCCGAGAAGTAAATTTTTCACTCAATCGCACTTTTTTCGACTTACTACGCATGCGCTGCATTTAACTGGGTTCTTTTAGCAACAAAGAAATAGCAGAGCTGAGTTCTTTGCATCGTTACCTTTCTAACATACCTTTGTAATAAAAGAGTAAAACCATCAATTCAGTACATTGTGTTCATTTGTGAAGAAAAAAATAGTACAGATAGCGCAGACATTGAGCAAATAAAATGATCGCTCTATTTATGCCATGTTTGTTTTTATGCAATACTTGTGCGCGCGCTGAATCGCGTTAGCAAAAGCGCGCGCCAAAACTGTGTTCGGCCACCTTAATTATTGGGCAATTTAGTTGCACTTGAAAATCCCGCGATTACCAACCAGTCGTGCGTGCAATTGAGTTGCACGTGACAAGTTAACAAGTTGATCGTATGTCATCAATATGTTCTAATGATTGGCCAGTTTGCGTGGCCCGTGTCGAGCTTGTGATATGTCATCTGTCTGGTCTGGGTCTATCACAGCAGTTGCAGAACTGAAGGAGACTGGATCCACTGTTTAAGTTGCTAGCTGTTATCTTGTACTGTATTGCGACTCCTATAGCTGTGCTAACACCCCAACACGCAAACACTGGGATGGCTAAAGAGGAAAAAAATGAAAATGTCCCTCCCATTTTTTTGTAGTCTTTTATGCGAGTGTATTGCTTCCTCAAAGTTTAGAGGACTGGTTATAACTTGGAGCAAGGTAAAGGACGGACCATTATGTCCTGGAATAAGGGGGGCGAGGGGGGGCGGGGGGGGGAGAGGGCCTGAGCAGTTTTCTAGGGCAGGAAATATTTTCCTCACCTTAGTAGAAAGCACTTGCTCGAACTTTTTCCCAATGGTTCGCCTTGTACTATTTTTTCAGCTGTTTTTGCTGTGCAGGAAGTTTGGAAATTCCCAAACCTTTCCCCCGTCCCAAAAATAAAGGTCTGTCCTGAGGAGCCGAGATAGCGTGACTGACACGTGACAACTAACGACATCTGCACGTACCTTGAATGAATCTTGCATAAAATGAGAAACGACCTACCGTATTGTTCTTGGGGCCAAAAAAAAAGCGGATGCAACAAATATTTAGCTCTTAGCCGCAGATTTCTTCTGAATTACACGGCTAATTTCTGACAAGCCCAACAAAGTAGTCGATAAAAGAAGAAAAGGAACAAGATAACAGGTGTAAATTCTTCCTACCCTACCCTACCCTACCCTACCTTACCCTACCCTACCCTACCGTATCCAACCCTACCCTAGAAGGGTTTCTGGATACTCACAGTTGCTGGTAAAACGGACGGCCAAATGGTCCGGAATTTTAGCCCTGTAGGTCCAATTTGAGAGCTCTGATCTCAGGCCATCCCAAAGAACGTCCCTGATTCGCAACAAAAAACTCTCTATTGTAACGGAGAAACTTGTCCGCAAAAAATAATCTGCTCCTGAAAAAATAACAGAAATCACACTTAGTTTGGAAAGATCAAGTTTTGAAAAAAAATGGAATACTTGTGGCTGAAGGCAAAATAATTCGCCTTTAGTTCATCCATGCTTACCATAAAGCACAGCCAGCGATCCAGCGCAAGCTGTTGCTATGACAACAACCGGTTTCTCGTAAAAGTGAGCCAGCGATCCGAACATAAGTGATACTGATGCCATTAGAGCAGCGTAGGCAATATTACTAAAGGAGAAAACAAAGTAAAGTAATAATTCGTCACTGAATATCAGCTGAGAAGAAAATCAATGTCTGACAATAGAGTGAATCGACCTGCGGTCAAAATCATCCCTTATTGCGGAACGAAGTTACGCTCGGGATGTACTACTCGTGCCAAGGTCCCGCCGGCTAAGAGATGAGAAAAGGGCTACGAGGCCGGACGAGAATGGATGTACTTTTATTGAGGGATAAGAGCTGGAAACAACCCTCTGAATGCTTCAGCGACCGAAGATTTAACGAGTAAGTACGTCACTTGTTTTCAAACTGCCCAAGACTCTTTTACTCAGGCTACATTTTCACCTGTGAAAGTATTTGTAAAGAGGAGTGCTTAGAATCATCAGTCCAACAATCTAAAAGAAAAAAAAAATACAATTTCTAATCATTAATTAGTTTTTACAGCCTAAACCACACGAAAATCAAATAACCAGGAACAAGCGAGTCTCACGAAACCAATTTAAAGTAGGCTCGATTTCCGTCCTTTTTCTTGGGGCTGAAGGACTGCACAAAGAGAGTATGTTCGGGAGGGGGGGGGGGGGAGGGGGGGGGGACGCGGGCTCATGAACTCCAACAGGGGCTGGTTTTTTAACCAAATTTGAAAAGATCTGTTTTGTTTTAGAGGCTCGCATTTATTTGCTAAACTGTGTCTTAGAGTTCCGAAACCAACAGCAGTAAAGTCTTGCGCAAATAGGCCATTTTGGAGTTGCTTTTAGCTCTGTTTCAAAACGATTCTTGGTGCACAATCTATCATATGAAACTGAGATCCTCTTGCACGGTCATTGTCTTGCAAATCAAACTCATATCCACAAGAAAGTTGTGCACCTGGAATCGCTTTGAAGAGTCTTTGAAGCAGAGGTAAAAAGCAACTCGGAACCAATGCTCCTCGAAAAAGACTGGGTACTACTTACCAGTCCCAAACACTCTCCTATTGTGAATACACCAAGTCTGTATAATCGACATCCTAAGAAACCACCAAACACCCCGACTAACGCACTGAAAAGAATGTGAGCTAAAAAGAAAAAACAAAAGAAGAAATATTCGTATTGACGAGCACTGGAGCAGACACACTGAAGAACTGAGAATTAAAAGCAAACTGCGCTCGTAACCTTGTCATAAGATCAAGATCTAAAGGAAAATTCAGACACTGAGAAAAAACAAGATGTCATAAACAAAGCTTTCTCGAACAAGGAAGTTCTAACGTTCCTTAGCTTTAAAGTGCGTTCCTGCTAATGCCTATCGCCGAAAGTCTCACCTCCCCAGTCTACGGCGAAACTCACGGATTTTTGCCTTTAATGATATTTATAGGTACCTTCGTATTTCTTGATTTATTCATATGCAAGATTAATTTTTTTACTGGTAGCATTTTTAGACGATGTTTAATCGGAAACCAGAATTAAAGAAAGTCCGCTCCAGTCAGTCTTGATTTATAAATGGAAATAAACCCCCACCCTCTTAAAAACCTCTCTATTACCCTTCCACCCAGTGAAAAAATAAGCCTCCTTCCCCCTACACCCCCGCCTCCCAGTGAAGGTCATCAGTATTCACCTTTGCAACAAAGTGATAATAATTCAGCTACTGACCTATTTCCTTTCCGTTTGGTCCACAGCAGAGTTGCGTCTTAAATATCAATGGACTAAATACATAGAAAATAAGAAAACCCAAGACGAAACCAGCAAGGAACATACACGGCTGTGGAGGATGAAAAGATGATTTAATTTAATTTATGCTAATAAAATAATTGAAAACGTCTGGAGAATAAAAAGAGGGTTATCATTTATGCTGACAAAAAAACTAAAAAGGGAAAAAATAATATAAAGCGTAAAATAAGATGGAATTTTGCAGTGAATGAAGCTCATTTACAATTGAACACAGTCCTTCCAAGCGTAGACTAAGCCGGGAAACGGGCTCTTCCTTCACTCAACTGACTCAAGGGAAGTTCAACCCTAAAGAAAATCTTCATCCTGATTAGGTAGCTGATTTGCGTACAAATCGACTCGCGAAAGCCTAGCTGGATGTGAGAAAATATCTGCGATACTCAAAACCATTGAAGAAATTGGAGAAACTCTACTGATGACGTAACTTTACCGAGACCGCGGGGTCAATTTTTCAAAACGAGTAAAACCCAGTAAAAGACGCCATATAGGCCCGGGGGCGGGGTACTCCCTTATAATGGCTATATAGGTATGTGCGGGCCCAAAGGGTATGGTTTTTCAGCCGTCTTGGTCATAAAAAGGGTATCGATTTTAGCTGATTTTGGCCATTTTGGCCATAAATAGGGTATGGTTTTTGTACTCTAGCCCTGATATGGGTATGTTCTTAAACCTAGAAGCCACTTTTTCATCATTATCGAAAAGAAAATCAACAAAAGCCCTTCACAAATTATGTTTACGGTAATTTAACATTGGCCTGAACTAGGGATCCAGTTATAATACAGGTATGAAACAGGATTTTAATGTAACGTTCAGGTCATAAATAGGGTAGGGAATATCGCAGATTTTGGTCATAAATAGGGTAAGGGTTTTGAGAAGTGGGCTGCACACCCCCAACCAATTTTTCTGGGAGTACCCCCCCCCTCCCCCGGGCATATAGGGCCCGTTCCAAACGCCGCTCCATTCATGCGCCGAACCTAACTGATGAGTTAAGTACGGCAGAAGAGCGGCGTTTGAATCAGTTCGGTTCGGCAGATTACATTTGAAGGGGCAAACAACATTAAATTGGGCAGGGTCTCCCGCACTATGCGACGCTGGAGCGGCGGCTGATTCTTACGGCGTTCTCCTCATATGCCAAACCTAACGCATAAATGACTGTAATATAGTTTTCATATAACGGCACTCGTGATTGGCTCAAAATTGAGTGGCCTGACCAGCCATGCATGAACCTCGAAATAAACACAACAAAAATTCTGTCACGTTTCGGAGCTCCCTTCTTGCCTTCGATTTACGAGAATCGGGACTGTTTGAGCGAGTTTTTTTAGTACACATTCATTTTTTGCTGTTTCTTCGTGATACTAGCCCAACTTATGAGATTTCCCTTTAACAGGTCGTATTTACCGGGACAAAACCTGTCTAAATACAAACAAGGAACCTTGCGATTGAATTTGCTTCCCTAAATATTGCTTGGACAGCGAGACATTAGTCACAGCTTTTCCATTTGGACAGAGTTCTTGAATTCAGAACGCATATTTTTCTCATCGAAAATTGTTTACCACGAGCTTCCCGAATTAAGTTCGACGCAAGTTTGCCGTCTGAATCAGCCGTCGCTCCGAAGTCGCTCTAAAGTCGAACCTTATTGAGTTTGGTTCGGCACATGAGTGGAGCGGCGTTTGGACCGGGCCTAAGTCATCAGTATATTCCAATCCTCCGAATGAGGATAGAAAAGCGCGCGAAGAAACCTTTGTTCGCTATTAGTGTAACGGTGGTCAGGTTTCGCCTCGTCAGCAAAAGACATTGGGGGATTTGATGTTAGCTGGGAACAGCATGAATCAGGGTCGGCCAGGGGGGGTAGTGGTATACCAGTATACGCGAAAAAAATTCGCCAAAATACCCCAAAATACCCGAAATTCATCCAAATATACCCAAAATTAATGGAAGCATTGTATTGGCTCATTTCTATTGCAAGGTATGTTTTTAAGTCTCCAAGTATTTGCTTTTGAGCGACAAAATATGACGTTTGCTGTAAATGAGTTGCTAACTTGCATTCTAAATTGTGACGCCGGGCCCGGCTATGATTAGAACTGTTTGCAAGTACAGTAGATGGATTCTTGTCACGGGTATCATATTTGCCATCGTACGTTTTTCTACGGAGACGCCGTAGCTTTGCTTCGACAAAGGTATGCACTTGTCTGGAGAAAGTCTTATGTTTCTTGTAGCTATCTGATCGAGCTTATGTTTCTGGAGCTCGATGTATAGGTTTAGTCCTTCTTTGATTATTCTGGTACCACAGGATTCAAATATAGCTCTTTACGTGCAAGTCTGTGGACTGTGTTGCATGTTGTATATACCATTGTTCGGCTTAGTTCAGGCAAGATCATGGTTTCGATCCTCCATGTGGATCTCATCAATTTCCGATATTTCTAAACTACTCTGTACGTCTGAAGTTGCTAGCGCAACTCGTACATAAGACATTCTGCGGCTTGGCATAGTCTTCTCGTGGTGTGTTTATAACCCTCGTTGCGGATCGAAAATCCCGGCTTTTATTGGCTATAACAGCTAGCCAATGACGTAATGTACTTTTCGATCCTTACTTTTTTGAAGCTCGACCTCGTTACTTTGTGTTTCTTTGACAGCATTTTTCTAGATTTCTGATGCACTCGATGGCTGATCTACAGTATGGAGAGTCTATGGAGCTGACTTGATATAAACGCACATGTTCGTTTTGCAAACCCGTTCTTAAAATGGAATTGATGCTATATGTTGAGTGCGTAACTTTTGCTTTATGCTCCTTGAAGTTGGTTGAGCGCTGGTATGTCTCGCACGATCTAGAACGGGGCTCTGTCAAAACAGTTATGGCAATGATGGTAAATAAAATAGACAGGCCAAACACGACTCCTACGGTTCGTGGCATTTCAACATTTGCCGTTTATTATTCGGTCTTTCGACCTTTTTGTCGCTTCTCTCTTGTTTATGAAGGGCATTTCGTATTGTGTTATAAGGAGAAAAACTAGAGCCGAACAATTCAAAGAAAGTGATATACCGAATACCCGTATTTAAGCGCTAGCTGCAATATACCGTATACCCGATTTAAAAAGCCCCTGTATACCGTATACCCAAAAACCCTGACCGACCCTGATGAATTTTTCCTCTAAGTTATCAGTACTTTTCGGTGCATGTGTCTTTTTTTTATAGCGCAGTCGTGGTGAGTTTGCATTAATTCTTACCCTAATAAGCCGATATCCCGCGGCCCACACTATAACACCAATCACTGCCAGGATCTCAATCACAGTTACTGTGGCTGGATGCCTGCGACGAAACGAGTGACTTTATACCATAAACAAAAAAATAGAAACTTAACACACGAACTACTATTGCTTCCATGCTGTCACCATAAGGACTAATCTCAGTGTTGCTGCGAAGCTCATTCTTAATCCAATCGTTATGCTTACTATACTAAACACGTAACAGCTTCCTGTTGTTTTAGGATGGTAGTCCTTGGTAATGCTGGAGCTCTCGGAAGCTTGTAATTGTTTTGCTTGTTAACAGAGTTTATAGTTTTAGGGCTAGGGTGTGTGAGGGGGAGGGGGGGGGGGGCATTACTTCTGTTGTTTGCTCTATTGTCCTCTCAAAGGGCATCAAGCACCAGTTCCTTTGGAAACTTACCCCCTTTATTCATTTATATGCGACCTCACGAGAGGCTTGAACTGAGGACATGGAATTCCCTTGGGGAAATTTCGCTTACACTGTTTACAAAGCGGTGCGTGTTTCTTGCATCGGTCACAAATTGAACGTATCTTTTCTTCCCGCAGAAGTTTCAGACTCAGTTCATCGTATTATTTAACTAGGCATCATTACTATATGTAACTAGAGCTCGACGATTGATAATAACATAACTATTAAACGTAAACAATCCAAGAAATAACCGAACAAAACATAACGCCGAAAAAAATAACTCAATCTTGTTCTCGACCACAGGACTTCTAGTTCACGCCAGTTCTTAAAATCACTGTTATCTTAATGCCTTATGCGTCCCACAGCGCGACAAGGACTTACGAGTATTGTCTTGAATGATACAAATCACTACAAGTACAACATAACAGGTGCCATATTGATAAGGCATCAGATTTCACCGGTGCCTTGCCAGGGAATACAAGCCAACTGATTATTTTCAACTGACACGGAATCTAACCAAGCTTGTGAAAGTAACTGACAAACGTAACCTGTCGATCGACTTACTTACTTGTTATAGACCAACTTGTTCAGGATTTTCTGTGTAGCTTCTTTGGTAAGATTAAGACCTTCATCAAAATCCATTTCTCAGACTGCTTATTCGTTCTCCTCCCGCAGGATAACTCCAGTTGTATTTAAATCCATTGCTATTTACTGTTCGCACAGTGATTCGATACAATGGAATATTTGAAACTGGCGGAGCTGATGAACGAGTAAAAAACGGCCGACATGGATCGCTCTTAGTGGATTAGTCATAGTCTATTTTTGCTGATCTTGTCATGTTTATGCTAACCTGACTCAATAGGCGTTATCGTGTTTTTAACAGCTACCAAACGGGGAAAAAGACAAAGTTTAACAATATACCCGTTGGTATGTCACAAAATATTCCCTTTACACTGAACTGGAACGCAGTTTATATTATTCAAGACTTCATTGCAGCCAGGGCGGATCCCGGAAAACAAGGACTCTGGGGCATGCTTCCCCGCACCGACATCCTGGAAAATGGTGTCTTCGCAAGGTGAACTGGTGCCTGAATTACGCTCACAAGACTAGATCATTCATTCAACGACTTTTATTAAATTGCCAGAATAAACTGGAGTATATTCAGACTACACTAGTGTCCGAATACACTAGAGTAACTTCTAGTAACAAAATCTTCAAAGGGCACCTCATACATATCTGTGCTTAATTTTTATTGAGATATGTAACAACTTTCCAAGCTTGCAATTCCCTCCCTGAGTGAGTTGTCCCTGTTTATTTCAAAGAGAAAACTATTCCTCTTAAAAACAGCTAAATGTAGCATTGAACGATTAACATGTAATCCATGGGATGGTTCAGGACACCAGGGAATGTTCACCGCAATGCTTTGCGGCTCACTCCACTGTTGTTCGTGATGTCATCCCAGGAGTCCTTCATGTATTCCCTTGAGTTATTCTGATGTAGTAAAAGAGCTCTGAGCTTGGGTGGAGGCAGAACCACGTATCGGACTCCTTTATCATCAGGTTCCGCACTGTCGCGGGAGCGGCAGCTGCAACTCTTGATGAACAGCTTTGTGTCGATTTCTTGTGCGGTGTACATGAACTGTAGTATGGCACCAACCGCTGACATCAACACCCATCCCAGGAACATTGCGAGAGCTAAACAGTGGAAACAAAGACGTCAAATACTATGATTCATCAAACGTTTTTGCTCGCGCATGATTGGTCAAAACGCGTCATGTGACTGATGCCTAAGCTAAAACTGGGGAATACATGAGTGATATTACCCAATTTCCAAACTGCGCGTGTTGCGAATATCTTTAAAGGCAGCCTGCATTTTGCGTGAAAATATGCTCAGGTATTATTTCTTTGGACATTACCTGTTCCTCAAAGCTTTATTTTCCTCGAGCTACGCTCTCGGAAAACTGTTCGCTTCTCGGAATTTTTGCGCCAAATGGAGACTATTGTTTATTTGATGTGAAGTATATGAAATAATTCATATTTGAACGGCGGTTGTAGATGCAAGTGAAGAATGATCATCGCAGTTAATTTTCCAATTTAAGCAAGGCTAAATTGCAGAATACCCCGCAACTTATTTGCATCTCATTGAATAAGAATAGCATCTATTGTTATATACTTCGTTCTTCAAAGCACACTGACACAAGTAATGGCTTGACCGGGGTATTCTGCAATCGCTCCCAAATCTGTTCAGTTTGCCTTCGGCTCTCAAAACTTGCTCAGGTAAAATATGTATTGACGGCGTTCAATTCCGAACGGAAATACGAAAAATAAGCCGTCGTCGGTCGCGTTCCCTAGATTACGCAGAACTTGGTCATTTGACGTTGTTGTTTTGCAGAGGACGGCAAAGAAATGTACAAAGATTTATAAAGCACGTGCACAACCATTGTTTTGCTCATTAAACGTTTTGTTTGGTGACGTTCTCGTTTCCGTCGTCGTCGTGGTTTGCTAAAGCTCTATATTAATAGCTTTATGCATGATGTGAAGCATTGTGCACTTTGGGTTTGTGCCGTGACCGGGGTTGCTGTGTTGTGATCTTGGACAAGGCACTCTCACAGTGCCTCTCTCCACCCTGCAGGTGTACAGTATAAGCGGTAGTATAAGGCCCTATCACGCAATACGCTGGAGACTAACGCCGGGAAAATTTGAAAACATCACAATTGTCGTTTATTTTGGATTTCTGTTTGAGAAAAACTCGGACAGGGAAATCACGTGATTATCATGACGTCATCGTTTTTCGAAAAGCTCTGTTTTCAAAATGTTTTCGTTTCACACAAAAACGCAAGGCCGTCATTCGCCCTCTTTCCCTACCAGAGCCCGCTCGATGCTCGTCCCGCGCTTCTTTCCGATCCGTCCCCACTGACCGAGAGCCTGGAACAGGCTATCGTTTTTAAATTCCTCCGGTTTGAAGAGCGTATTTGAAAGCTTCGTTTTCGTGACGGATTAGTGTGGACGGTAGGCCTAACCGTAGAAATAAAGCTGCGTTTTCGTGACGGATTAATTTGGACGTAGGCCTAACTGTAGAAATAAAGCTGAGTTTTCGTGACGGATTAGTGTGGACGGTAGGCCTAACGTAGAAATAAAGCTGAGTTTTCGTGACGGATTAGTGTGGACGGTAGGCCTAATCGTAGAAATAAAGCTGCGTTTTCGTGACGGATTAGTGTGGACGGTAGGCCTAACCGTAGAAATAAAGCTGCGTTTTCGTGACGGATTAGTGTGGACGGTAGGCCTAACCGTAGAAATAAAGCTGCGTTTTCGTGACGGATTAGTGTGGACGGTAGGCCTAACCGTAGAAATTAAGCTGCGTTTTCGTGACGGATTAGTGTGGACGGTAGGCCTAACCGTAGAAATTAAGCTGCGTTTTCGTGACGGATTAGTGTGGACGGTAGGCCTAACCGTAGAAATAAAGCTGCGTTTTCGTGACGGATTAGTGTGGACGGTAGGCCTAACCGTAGAAATTAAGCTGCGTTTTCGTGACGGATTAGTGTGGACGGTAGGCCTAACCGTAGAAATAAAGCTGCGTTTTCGTGACGGATTAGTGTGGACGGTAGGCCTAACCGTAGAATCAAACCTGCATGTTCAAATTCCTCATGCGTACCTACATGATTAGAGGAAAGTGCGATGTTACCTTGATCAGTGAATTGCTTTTGAGCTTCATGGAACTCCAGTTTCACTCGAGCAGGATGGTTGGCAGCTTGACTAAAGGCGTCCTTTGTCTTAAACAGTATTTGCTTGATCAAAATAGTGAAGGCAGTTCTGCAGTAATGATCTAAACCTGGCCAGGAAGAAAAGTCAAGTTTCAGAAAAAAAATCAACCCACTCAGGTGACAAGATGTTATATTGATGATATATTGATGAAGATATTACATGGCCGCGCAGAGATACGAAATTTCGCTTCGAGTATTGAAAAATATTTCAAGAGCATCAAAGTAAACGAGTGAAAGTTTTTTAAACACGAGAAGAGAAATTTCGTATCTCCAGGTGGCCATGTGATGTTCTATTCATTATATCAACACCAAAGCAGTACTGTTTGCAGAATTTGTTGGGCTGATTTACATGTGACACTGTGTGAGGGAAATATTACGTTTAACAATGTTGGTATTTGGTCTAAAATGTCTGTTATGTGACAACAAGTTATCTCAATGAAAAACTGAAACATACGGCTTGAAACAAAATAAAATCAAAGCGACAATTTCACGAAAACTCAAAAATGGTTTTGGAAGTTTTGGCCTTCCATTACAGGGGTCTAGATGGAAAAATCTGGATTGCTGGAGTGCACGATTAGTCAATCAGATCTAAGGATTTGAGATTCCCGACCGCTGAGAGTCTAGAAGAAAAAATAATACTAGTGATAGATATCCCAACGGTTCATGAAACTGCTATCCCTGCTATATAACTGCACCCAAGTAGCGGGGACAAATGACAAAAATTTCCACACATTTCAATTCTTGAAAACCAAGCTATAGTTAACTCATATAACCCTTTTCATACATGGCAGTGATGTGAATAACAATACTTCTACATCCTTAGCCTCACATTCATGCGAAAAATCCTTTGTGTGGAAACATCAGTATGAGGCTAGAGTGGTACAAAGTATTGTTATTTGAATTTGATCGCCATTTTGTGTAACGGGTCTATTACAAGGACACTTACCAAGAAGAAACATGAGTGATCCTATGAGAGATGTAGCAATAACAATAAACACCTTCTCGAGCCAGACAGCGAGGATTCCAAACAAAAGACCAGTGGCACCATAAATACCATAATATGCCAAGTCACTGAAACCAAAATAGTTATTTAACAATAGTATTATTCCACTAGCATGCTTTGGGTATGAAATGATAGAGAGGAGGTGCATAATGGCAAGTTTATTGAAAACGCTCCTAACATATAAAAAACTAACCCACCCCCCTACAAAAAAATATATTAAAATAAAAATGCCCCCAAAAATTATGCCATATTTGTAGAACATGGTACATGTATATTGGCTCATTACCCAGGATGGCTAAAGCCATATGAAAAATCAGATTGCATATTCCATTGATCTAGTTTTTAATAAATTACTGCCATCACTGACTTGGGTTGTGACAAGCACAGCTCCTTCACAAACAATAATAGTATATATTTTCTTGCACCCTTTAGTAGGGTTTGCATTTATTACCTATTAATATATTAATTATGCAAGCATCCAGTGTACAGTACATGTATAAATTAATTAATTTGCTTTTAATTTCTTCTAAAGATGCAGCTATCTGCGGGAGCCTAAATGGCACCATAATGATTCAATTTAGAGCTTAACTTTCGGTAGCTCAAGAGAGGGTATTGGCCTTAATTTCTTTTTGACAATTCCATCTGAAGGTGATAAAGCACTTCTCAATGAAAAACAACATATACATGTACTTTAACTCAAGAACTGTGACAAAATGTAATAGTGTTGTAGACCAAAGGCCAATCGAAGAGGTTTTTATGGACCTACAACTTGTTTAACTATTACATGTATTTTCTTTCAAGTAATCTGGGTTCAAGACCTCAATGTCCAGAGTTGAATAAATTATTGGTCTGCAGCTTTCCAAACAAGTTCCTTTTACAGAAAGCCATTTTTAGTTTAATAACTAAGTAATTTCTAAACAATATGGATTACTGCACAGACAGACAGACAGACAGACAGACAGACACACAACCTACATTGAAGCACAATTGAAATTAATGCTCAGTATATATAGCTTACCAGGCATTGCACAATAACTGGTAAATTATAATGAAATACACAAGTTCTCTCTGACACCTGTACATACCTCTGCAAGTATTGAGACACAAAGAAAGTGGCCACTACAATAGAAAGTGCCTGTTGAAATGTCAAAGAACAACAAAAGACATAACTTAATAAGTATTCTGTGAGCTAGAACACATTGTAACATGTATAAATTAATTACTTTACATACTCCATAGTTTGACAGTGGGTAAAGCTTAGTCAGGAAAAAAGAAATGTGTCAAATAAAATTTTACATGCAAATGTATTGCCAGATCTTTTTAAAAATACTTTTCATTGTCTGAATACATAATTATGTATATCTTTGTCGTCATTAGTGTTCTGGATACAACAGTAGAATTTTTTACAATGAACGTTGGAAGTCTCTTTGTCCTGGTGGAAGAATAAAGAATGAACCACCTGGAAAAATTATAAACAAAAAGGTTTAATTCACACACACAATAAATACATTGATCACAGAAAAGCTAGCCAGCAATAACAGTGATAGGTGACTTATGTTTTACAGTTTGAATTATTAACTTACCCATCCAACAATACAACCCATACAGAACACACCAATCTTATAAACATAACAAGCCAGTGCTCCAGCGAGAAGTCCGCATATGATGCTTATAGAGATGCGCACTGTTAGAAAACAAACAAAACATGTTATTGGCGATCGCGTAGCAAGATACATGTACATGTAGGTATGATGTAACAGGTAACCCTTATTCAACACATATCATGCGCCAGATCTGGAGGAATTTGGTTGAAACCCTAAATTGAAAAAAAGACATGCTAACTCCCTGATTTGGCTGTTGAATGCCAGAAATCCCAGGTATGAGGACCTCAATTAAAGAAAATTTAAAAGTGTTTAGATCCACTACATGTACAAGGGTCCACCTTCAGCAGTTTGTATCTAGAATCTCCTTCTGTAAAATCCTGCATCTAAACCCATCTAAACATCTCACCTTCTAAGCTGTGGTTTCCACCACAACAGAACTCTGCATCAAAGACATCAGGACTTAGTGAGTAAAAACCAACTCCAGCAAACACAAATGCTGCCACAATAACTATTGGCTGTAATTAACGAAACATACAATCATGTACATGTGACTGGTTACTGTGCAATTTTGATCTATCTTATACAAGTACAATAAATTTCCAGTGCATACCGGTACCTCAAATCTAAGGTACAGTGGCACCCTGCTATAACCAACCCCACTATAAGGAAGAGCCTGTTAAAATGAATGATGTTTGAAAGGCTGGCAGAATTACAGAAAAATATGTGGAAACAAACCCCACTATAACAAAATCCCCATTACAGTAAGGACACTCGAACCGTGAACACTTGACATTTTTCTGTACATTTTTTTTTTGACAATTAAGAAATAATGGCTTTCCTTATGATGTATAGTGTTACATGTTTCGCATTTTGTAAGTGTAAAAACATTAAATACTCTTATCAAAAGGTCGAGACCGCATTCTATAGTCAATTAAAAAATGTACAAACAAATATCAAGTGTTCACGGTTCGAGTGTCCTCACTGTAAAATGAATTGATTTTGACGGTCCCAACACACAATTTACCCTGCCATAACGAATATTTTGGCCTGTCGCTCGTAGTCAGTAAAAACGACATGATGATACAAATGGTTGATAAGCCAAACACAACTCCTATTATTTAAGATAGGGAAACTTTGACCTTCAAAGCTTTGCTTTATTTAAATGAAGCTGTTCAGGCGCGAGTCTGTAGACTGTTTTGCGTGGTGTATATCCCATTGTTGAGCTTGGTTCAGCTTGGTTACCCCAAATAATGAATATTTCTGTTGTTAACCAGATATTTCGTTATAACTGGGACGAAGACCCTGCTATAACGAAGATTTTTTTCGGTACCATTACACTTCGTTATAGCGGGGTGCCACTGTAGTTTAAAAGCATGGGAAAATACTAGCATGTCTATTGTCAAAATGACAAAATATTCCAGGATTTACCAGGGTATACAGTGATTATAAAAGTCATTTACTTTAGCATGCAGTGTATTCATTGCACAATTTTCTATTTCAAATTAAAATTTACATAATTACAATTATATGTACATCCAGCCTGCACTCAGGTTACATGACTAAAGATACCCAAACTGCCAGAAATTAGAATCAGTTTCATTACAACTACTTTTGAGTGGAATGCTAGTCTATCACAGACTAACCCTGGGTGGAACACTGTATTCATCAGGTTGCCCAGAAAGTTTGGCAGTACTCACTCATACACTTAAACCTTAAGAGATAACCGGTGTAAGTTAAGGTACATGTATGTGTAGTCAGTTCTCTTTTATGCCAGGAGACTCAAGACTGTAATTTCCGTAATCTAACCAGCCCTGCCTTGTGCAGTACCCCTGGCTTTACAGTTAGCCCAGCTGACAAATCTCACCTGTTTTGTGCTTCGTGCAAGTTAAATGACACAGAACACAGTGGCCCTGTCTAGTATTCAGACTATGGGCGATTTGATCTACAGCTTAAAGAGCTGATTATAGTGCAACATGCCTCCCTTATAATATTATTATGTCCTATTAATAGCTCACCTTTACCAGTCTGTATCCTAAAATCCAGACAATCAGTCCAAGTACAGACAATACTAAAACACCAGCTGGGTTGCCATAGCTAAACATAAAAGGATAAATAATGTACCTTACATTAACTACTGTAATTAGAAAATGGCCCAAAGAAAGATCAATCTTTTCTTCTCGTTATAATATTGAGTTTAAACATTTGTGAAAGTTTGTTCTCTTAAACTTCCACTTCTGTGCTTTGATAACTCAATAACAACACAGAAAATGAATATTCACAAGTGTATACTGTACTTGACAGTCAGTCGGGCTTTGATTGTATTGCTAGATGAATTTCACTTTCGGCTTGTTTTTTCATCTCCATTTAAAAAAATAAAATATTTAATATGAAATACACCAATATTTTCAATTGGCAACTCAAAATCTAGCTGACAAGTATCAGAGTATATGGCTTTAACAGTGTAGCTACAGTTTCTGATGAGTACGCTAACTTTGTGTTATCTACAAAATATACAGCGTTGTAGCTGTACCAAATTCTGTACGTACTCAAGATCTGAGAAGTCTCTCTTTCAACAAATTTCATGGTATCGCAATACATGTATAATTATACAGTACAACATTATCACTGCTATGGTACAGCAGTAGAGGCTGAGTATTGTTTAGACCTTGAACCCTGAGGTTTTCTTTCTTTATAACACTTTATTCCGAATATGGAGTACATGTATAAGGAATACAAACCATATTTGAAAAGGAGGCCCCTGAATTAATCCCTGTAGCTAGGGCCTCCTAACTTCACTCTGAATCAAATTTTGAGCTGGGAATCTGCGATGAGCCAAAGAAATCTCCTGCTCCCTTGATTGCCTTAACAGCATTTTCATCTCAGAGGAAGAAGAACCACGGCCAAAATCTCTGGGTCCAGGGTTAAGTGGTGTGAATGTAATGACAATTTACCTTGTAGTTTTGAGATCGTTTGGCTGCTGAAAACTTGTTTGTCTCATGTG
>JAHPZR010038778.1:0-5000 GCA_019787425.1 Platygyra sinensis | reverse complement strand
ACATGTAGATGTAAGTGGTTTTGCTTCAATGGCCATTGAGTTACTGAGAACTCACGACAATTATTCAGTCTTTTTGTTGTAGGTCAAAGTTTAAGAAAATTGTAATCAGAATAGTTGCAGCAGCCATAAATCAAACAAGTCCTTCAAAATTTGATAATAACCAAGAAGACTTATAAATGAATGTATATACCAGAGATGCACAGCTCCCAGTAATGATGATGCTTTGTTTGTTCTTGTTCTTTTGTTACACAGGAATACATGATGACTTGTCTTTTGTGTGGCACAGCAGCTGACTCTGTCAGTATTCTTCCTGATGACCCAGCTAAAAGCACAAACATTTTCTGAGTCACTGGGGAGCTCTATATGAAACTTAAGCTGCCCTCATGGTCAGTACTATGAAGCAAATCTCTTGGAGTATCACAGCTGAACAGTCAGTAGCCTGCAGAAAAGGCATAAATATGCAAAAAATTAAAGCTGTTCGGCAGGCTAAGCTGTCAGAATCTCAGCCCAAGCATTTTTTTTTAGCAATGAGCCATAAACAATTCTGACATGTCAAGGCTAACAGTTGAAAAATATCTTTGATAAAAGTTGAAAATATCTTTGCAATTTGCAAAATTACGAAATGCATTTTTTAATTAAAATAAAAAGTATATTTTAATGGAAGATATGATTGTTGGCTGGAAGGTTTAATTTATATTTAGTGTTTGAGTACTACATTGTAAAAAGACGATTGTTCGAATTAACAGGAATTTATTGGAAAAATTTTCATTACTCACTTCACCATCATTCACCCAAGTTTGGTTCACACTGAGAATTAACTAACAGTAGTGCTTATTTAGTATTTGAAAACTTTGAGACAAGAAGTTACTCATAGTAACAGGATTCTTCCTTTTACACAAACATGTGTAATGGTCTGTACAAAAATAGCTAGTAAGAAAACTAATTTCAAAACAACTGTAACTTATTAAAATGACAGGTTTTGGATTGACTCTTATTTGAATATTCTTACAGGTAAGTTATTCAGAGTGCATGTTTTCAAAGATTAAATCTTGAAACTAATTAATGACGAGGCACAGGAAGGCTTTACTGGTTTTGACTGTTCCAGGGCTGTCATTAATCTCTATAAAAGCAAACTGTTTTGGAAGAGTAGGTGATCATAATAAATTATTTCAATGTGGACTCCCCAACAACATGCAAGTGTTGTTGAAGCTTGGAATCGCCAGTTACTGTTTAGAACAATTGCCAGTAAAAATTGGCAGTTTGCAAAGACAGCCCTGTATGAGTGGCTTTTGTATAGTTAGTTACTTGGTTGCATCAACTACTTTAGTTGCTATTGAAACCTTAAGTCCCCCTCCTTTACATATTAAATGGTTGAAGATTGAGATTAGCTGTCAGTTACATGCACATGAAAGTTTATAGCATATCAATGCTGCATACGTACATGTACAGTAGCTAGTACAGTGTAACACACTGGACACAAACCAAAGAACTTGCATCAGTATCTGTTTTCTTTTTTGTTGTTTATAGCGATCTTAAACACCTTAAATACCCAGGAAAAAAAATTATCAATACATATTGCATTCCCTCATTCAAAATTATTTTCTGCTTACAGCCCTGCATCGTTTTTCACTGTTTTTGCAACCTGGCATGTAACATTCCTGTCAGTCTTATCACTAACTTACAAACATATAGATGTTAGTAATGTCACATTTCTATTTTCCCTGAAGATGGTTCCAAGGCTTATATTACTACAGGGTGTTTTTTTTCTATATAGATACTTTAAATTTGTTAAAGTACCACATGAATGCAAACATAAGCCCAGCAGGTTTCTTCTTAGTTTGGTCGAACAAAAACTCTCTACTCTTCTCTAGTGGCAGATAAAACACTTCGATTCTCTCTCCCTCATCAAGGTTTCCACCACCCTTGCTCACACACATCTCATCTGTGACTTCAGCAAAGAAAAAGGTCTGTAGTGCTCCTGTGCTTCCGACTCCTCCACGAAATGACACGACTTCTTGGAGGTTTTCTTCTGGAACATCATAACCACATTCTTCAAGAATTTCTTGCCTCATTAAACCTGCAAGGCTCATGTTTTTATCAATGATTCCTGCACAGAGTTCGTAGGTAACTCCTTCACTGAAAGGAGCAGTAATGGGGAGTGATGAGTCTTCAGCTGTCATGGTAACAGCACTGCCATCAGTTGACACTTTCTCATGGAGGTTTCTGTTTATGTGCATGTAAACAGCTGAAATAAAAAATAGAAAATTTAATATTATTTATAAAGATTAAGGATAATAGCATTTCGGAAGGGTATGCAGCAAGGAAAGTACTTTCTACTGAGTAAACACTTCAAAGTTACTTCACATCTTTGTCTCCTTGTGAAGTTTCAGCTGGTCATAAGCTCTCTGGTGCCAGAAATCTGAAATAAGCTGGCAACCAGCTCTTAGCTAAATGTACATGGCTGCTACCTTGGAAAGTTTTGTTTCTTTAGGGTAATCATGATCAGGATGATAATGATCCAAGTCCAGGATCACTTTGATATCAAAGGAAGCCATGTATCAATCCTGAGCAAGGATTACAGATCATGTGTTACGACTAAAGGCATCCTTGGTTGAGTGTTGATCCACACCCTTGATCGACCCTCAATCGACCCTCGATCAACATCTCTGTTGACAGTCTATTATTGAGAGTCAACTAATTTTGCAGACATCCAATCGAGTGTCCATTGATACATATCAGTCAGTCATCACACTGCCTACTATCTACCTACTGTTGATAGAATGTTGATTGAATGTCAATCGAGTGTTGATGAAGATGCTGCGAGTGTTAATTTAGTGTTAACTGAGCATCCAAGATGTTGAATAATAATAATAATAATAATAATAATAATAATAATAATAATAATAATAATAATAATAATAATAATAATAATGATTTAGAAACGTTCTTAGTGTGTATTTAAAAATCTCAAAGCGCTTACAGTAAATAATAACAATAACAACAATAATAACAGTAAAAATTAAAACAATAAACTACAAAGGTATCATTGGTTATCAAGGAGATGGCGATGAAAAAGGTAAGTTTTAAGTACTGTTTTTAAACTTGAGAGGGACAAGGCTGACTTAATATGTTCAGGTATAGAGTTCCAGTTTAGGAGCAGCCAAGGCAAACGCCCTCTCAGCATAGTAGAGGGTATTAAAGCAGTACGAGTTTTGAAGTAAGGATTGCACGGAAGAGCGAAGTGTCGGTGGAAGGTTGTGAAACTTAAGTAGCTCATGCATGTAAGATGGACCTTAATTGTGGAGACACTTATACGTAAGTGTCAACTGAGGGTATTGATCAATACTTGACTGCAAATGCCTTCTTGACTTCTTTGATGCACTCATGCTCTGAGTGATCTTGGATCATTAATTGCAGTGGTTTCAAAACAAGCCGGCGACCGCCGGAGTTCCGGCGGCTACTTGATTGTATGTTGCCGGCTACTCTGGTCGTAACAGTCTACTCGTGACAAACAACCTCGGCGTTGCTTCTTATCCACAAATCTTTAAGACAGCATAGTAACTTCACACTCAATTTTGTAGCAATAATACATATGCAAAAGGATGTAAGTGTTGTTCAAAAAAAACTCAAATCACAATTTACCTCTGAAATAGATATTAGAACGTTGAAAATCGCATTTCCGAGCTTCCAGATTTCAAAATTTTCTGGGGGAGCATGCCCCCATACCCCCCTAGAATCGAGGGGCCAGAGGCCCCTCGATTATCACAAATGCCTACTTTTCCAGAGTTGGCCGCCTACTTCAAAACATTTTGAAAACCCTGAATTGTCATCCAGATAACCACAAAGGAACACCCAAATGGCTGGTTTTCACTGCAGTGACAGAGCTGGAGTTGTAGTCAGAGTCACAAGACAGCTTATGACTTAGTGGAAATCGAAAATCGGAGATGTATATGTATATGTAAGCAAACTCATAAGCTCGATGGAATCGGAGTCAGAAGAATCTGAACATTTCCATTTCTTCTGATTCCGTTACGACTCTGTCACTTATGATCCAGTGAAAACTAGGTTGTCAGAGTCAGAAACAGAAGCAGGAGAACCAACCAATTTCAAGGCTCAGAATCGAAAATTGTCATTGGTTTATTCTTCCACTTCTGCTTGTGACTCCGACAATGCAGTTTTCACTTGATCATAAGCGACGGAGTCATAAGCATAACCAGTGCCCTGCTTCCAACTCCGTCAGTTTGATTTTCACTAGATCGTATCGCTCTACTCTTCTGATTATGACTCCAACTATGACTCCATTGCTAGTGAAAACCAGCCATTTGGGTGTTCCTTTGTGGTTATCTGGATGACAATTCAGGGTTTTCAAAATGTTTTGAAGTAGGCGGCCAACTCTGGAAAAGTAGGCATTTGTGATAATCGAGGGCCTCTGGCCCCTCGATTCTAGGGGGGTATGGGGGCATGCTCCCCCAGAAAATTTTGAAATCTGGAAGCTCGGAAATGCGATTTTCAACGTTCTAATATCTATTTCAGAGGTAAATTGTGATTTGAGTTTTTTTTGAACAACACTTACATCCTTTTGCATATGTATTATTGCTACAAAATTGAGTGTGAAGTTACTATGCTGTCTTAAAGATTTGCGGATAAGAAGCAACGCCGAGGTTGTTTGTCACGAGTAGACTGTTACAACCAGAGTAGCCGGACAACATACAATCAAGTAGCCGCCGGAACTCCGGCGGTCGCCGGCTTGTTTTGAAACCACTGCAATTAATGATCCAAGATCACTCAAAGCATGAGTGCATCAAAGAAGTCAAGAAGGCATTTGCAGTCAAGTATTGATCAATACCCTCAGTTGACACTTACGTATAAGTGTCTCCACAATCAAGGTCCATCTTACATGCATGAGCTACTCAAGTTTCACAACCTTCCACCGACACTTCGCTCTTCCGTGCAATCCTTACTTCAAAACTCGTACTGCTTTAATACCCTCTACTATGCTG